>PPNM03000024.1:0-176600 GCA_003707275.3 Kregervanrija fluxuum
TGATTGGTCAAATCATCAAGTGGCTGTTCAACTGCTGGATGGACGAAATTGGACAAGTATAAGGACGATTCCGCTTGTATTTTATATTTCATATGTTTAATGAGAGATTCTTTTGAGTAAGGATTCCTATATATATTTTATTAATATATTTTAGTAAATAGTTCATAAGACAAAAGTCACATTTAACCGAAGTTTAGCACCAACTATCAATAGTAAGTAACTTGTTCTTTACTTACTAAGTAAGACCTTTTAGTTAAGGCTAGGGGGGATGCCAAGTGACGAAGAAACCTGTATTATTGAATATAAGATTAAGATTATACTTAGGTGTTGAATACTATAACTTATTCTTACATGGTACTTAAGGTGGAAGGTATCCAGGAAGCTAACCCGTCCTCTGATAAATATAATTTCATTTTTGCCAGTGTCGTCACAATTAATTCCACAATTATTTTGTTAAAATTGTTGTCTATAAGAATATGTAATTTCCCGCTTATTTTGTATAATTTTATATCTTGTTTATTTCTTTTAAATGAGGATTTTATAATATAAATTTACAACTCAATGTTATGTCAAAATAGAGTAATCAAGATGTCATCCACCTTTTGAAAGAAAAAAAAGTGGTAGCTGATGAAGACTCAGATAAAAGTTAAATAAAGTAATAGCATATCTTGGTTACTTACAAAAATGAATAATATATCTTTAGCCTCCTCAAAGAAGTTGTTACAAGATGAATACCAGAGTAATTAAAGGCGAAATTAAAATCTAATCTAATTTGTCCGAGCGGATGATTATCTTAATTTTGTTTCAGGTCTGATTCCCAACAAGAGCGATGACAGTAATTATTTATTTGCTATCGTACAAATCCAACATAATGGAATTTAGTTGTTCTACTTAATTTTCACTGCATCTACTATTGTATGATGTTTTGTCACTATGACATCAATTTTGTTGCATGAAAAATAAAATGATATTATGTTCTAACGTAAAACCGTGTTCGATAAAGAAATGAACCCAAAAACACAAATCTGATAAGTTAGGTATTCCTGAATGTTAATTTATGATTGTGGCCGGCTAATTATAATTTTTTTTTCCGAATGTCAAAATGGTGATTTTGTATAAATTCATAATTTAATATTCTTATCTTTCCAATTTATATACTTTTTTATAGCCCTTCTTTTAATTCAGGATTCAATTATTAAAAACACTACAACTTAATAGTAGTCCATTGTACCCTAGTCACACATATATATCCTATATATAACTCAATTTTGCTGTATGCAACGATAATTATCTTGTTTCCATCTATTGTTAATAACTTTTGAATAGGATTGGGGGAAGAAAGGAGGCTGGGGGATCTCAGGTAACGATTCTACCTGTACAGGTTACCTTAAAATTGCAATATTAAACATTGCTAAAAAGTCCTTTGAAATTTATGAAATTAATTCTGTTACCGTAAAACGAACAAATATTATAACCTTGATTTAGTATGACATCAGACTTTGTTCCATGCAAGAAGAATGGCAAAAACACAAATCCCACAAATTACTTATATGTTGGACGCTAGAGATCTGATTGTGGCAGGTTGATTATTAGTTAAGTTTGTAAAAGTTACGGAATTTTTCTTTTGCTTTTATATTTTATATAGTTTTGTTGGAATCTGTGAGAATTAATTTCGTAAAGTTATTGAATCACAGGTTACTAGAAAAATAATATTTCAAAAAATATTACTGTTATTATAATATGGTCACTTCTTTAAAATAAACTGAGGATAAAATAATATTATTGTGGAAGTGCATAAGTTGCTAAGTCAATAATATAATTTCTCGTAGTATGAACGCCAGCTGATGATCTACTCACCTGCTTGAAGGCCTAAGCGGCAGTGACGTAACAAAATTTACCTCCAGTGTTAAATGATTATCAGAGGATAGTTTAGATTTCCAGGATATACCAGAGTTCTAGTACAGTCTAAATACCAGTAGTTAAACGAAACCAAAGAATTAATTTTTGCGAAATTATTAGTATCAAACAATTTGAATGAAATGAGCAAATTCTTGTCAAGTACTGCAGAATTTTGAGTAATTAAATTGTATATAATATATCGAATAAATAATTTATGAAGCGGTATATATGTGGTTTTCCCCAAGCCTATTCAAGACAACCAACATACGAATTATGAGTTTCATTGATGACAACACCAGCAAATTCATTGATGGCTGTCTCACAACAAATTCAATGATTATCATGCATAAATTGTATGATATGTAATTAATTAGGCCATAGAGAAAAATTGCTGTCACAATATCTGTTTGCACTATGACGTACATACTATCATGTTCTGACAGCTTTAGAAGTTAGATTAATCTTGAATCTTGAATCTCAAATTAAGATACGGAAGGTTTCTTAACCTTCTTTTTGTTTCTACCTTTGTTTTTATTTTTGCCTTTACCTTTGTTCGTTGTCCAATTTTCATCCGAATCTGAGTCTAAAGATGATTTACCCACTAAATTGGTCAATTCTTCAAGCTGTTTTGATTCTTTGGTTGTACGCAATGTTTCGGGCAATGGAAATGACTGCCTGCAGTTGTTCTGTTCAGCAAAAAATATATCATCTTCGTTAATATCGTCATCAACCTCACCATCTATTTCAACCGATTCGGCTTCAGATAGGCCACTAAAGTCACTAATCAAATATTTTTCTACCAAATCCTCTTTATCATCAAGACAATCCAGCTCGTCTAAGTTTTCTAAAGCATCATCGAATTCATCCAAGCCAAGATCAGCATCTATATCTGCATCAACTTCTTCACCATCAAACGGCTCATCTATATAATTTTCTTGATCAATACCCAACTCGATACCCTCTTTTTTCATTTCCCATTTCAGTTTTTTTAGAAGTTTCAAGTGTTTTTTAGATTTTTCATGATCCTCGAATTGCTTTTCACTTTTAAAAGTCTTATTGCAAACAACACATTGATAAATATTAATATCGTCGTTCTCATCTGATTCTGTTCCATTTAATTTTTTTTCTTCTTCATAAATCTTATTCAATTGGTCTTCAATTTGCGCTAGTTCATCAGGATCAGCAGTTTGCCATTCTTGCTCACAATATTGTTGCCTTTGACGTTTCCTTTCTTCTTTTTCAAGCTGAGCTTGCTTTTTCATTTCTTGCCTTTGTTTGACAATATTTTCTTGCTCATATTTTTTTCTTGCCACAGGGTCCATTCTTGGATCTAGTTTTTTAATGAATCCAATAAATTTCCTGACCATTTCATTATAATGCCTTCTTGCTTGATCCCTTAGTTTCTTATTCTCTTTCTCCATTAACCTTCTTGTCCTTCTATCGGGAGCATTTATATACCTATATTCATCTAGCCAAGTAAATGTTTTAACAGATTGAAAATTTTGCCAAATTTTATAAAAAATACGAACTTGATCCCCAAAATCCGAATTAGAGTTTCCAAATCTTGGATACATCAATTCTTTTGCATCGCAAGCTGTAGCAAACCTTGTATCATCTTTAAATTTCTCAAAACCTGGTAATTTTTGTTGCCTTCCAGCTGAAACTTCTTCCGATGCAATTTTATCCAACAAAACATTAACAATTGCATAAAATCCGTGCATAGAATTATCGTACTTCTGGTATAAATTAGTATTAAAATATTTTTGGATATCTTCAACTGTAACACCTGCAACATAAAACTGTGAATAGTCATCATTATCGTTACCCTCATCAAAGTCTCCGTCTTCCATTAAAATTTGATATTTATGGGAATCATACCACGATCTTTCTTGTGGATCTACCAATGTTTCATAAGCAATTCTGACATCGTTGAATAACCTAGTTGCGTTTTCAATATCGTCTGGATTTTTGTCGGGATGAAGCTTCAGCGCTTTTTTCCTATACGCTTTCTTCAATTCCACATTACTAGCTGTTACAGACACTTGCAGAAGCTCATAGTAATCTGTCTTCATCTTCTCCAATGCAAAATAATTAATTAAAACACAGATACGTTGATTAAAATTTTCATGACAGGAAAATAGCACACTCAGGTGCAGAGATGTGTGCATAAGAGGTTACGAGCTCCGGCCTATTATGAAAAATAATTTGCCAGCACATTAACGTGCAACAGGGGGGGGACTGATCCTTCCGAGAAAGATGAAAAACAAACATCGAGGTTCAGTTTGATTTACACCGGGACTACCACTGAATTCACACAGCAGAGAAACGTATAAGATTACTCAATTAACAATAGCTAAATTGCAGATTATCTTTGTCTTTCACTTGTGTATATAATTTTGTTAACTTAATTCATCATTTTTTTAAATTAGTTTGCTACATTATCGAGTTTTATATCAAATTATACGTGTCAAACCAAACCGAATAAAATTAATTAACATAATATGGTCGTTTTAGCTGCATCTATTTGTTCTCGTGGCGGTAAGCCAATTATTTCTAGACAATTCAAAGAGCTGACCAAAGAAAGAGTTACTTCATTGTTGGCCAACTTTCCAAGTTTACTTTCTGATACAACAAAAACTCAACACACTTCGGTTGAAGATGAATACGTTAGATATGTTTATCAACCATTAGAAGAATTTTATGTTGTTTTGATTACTAATAAGCATTCAAATATTTTGCAAGATATTGACACATTGCATCTATTTACTCAGACTATTACTTCGATTTTAAGAAATATCGATGAACGTGAAATCTTTGACAACTGTTTTGAACTATTAAGTGCATTTGATGAAATTGTTTGCTTGGGTTATAAAGAAAATCTATCATCATCTCAAATTATTACTTTCTTAGAGATGGACTCTCATGAAGAAAAAATCCAAGAAATCATCGAAAGAAATAAAGAATTAGAGGCTGCGGAAGCCAGCAAAAAGAAAGCTGCAGAATTACAATTTAAAGAAATGCTTAAAAAGAATCAAGGACAAGATATGTTTGATTCTATGCAATACGGTCAGCAAATCAACGCCAACCCAATGGACAGATATGCTGATTTAGAGAATGAAAGAAGAACTCAAGAACTTGAAGAACAACAAAGACTACAGTCATATCAAAAACAACAGCAATTTCAGCAACAGCAAACAAGAAGGGGTGGATTACAATTGGGTAAGAAATCCAATAAGATCGACGATATTGAAGCACAGCCATTATTAGTTAGCTCACCAGCGCCAGTTCCACAACAATTTAAAGCAACAATCTCTTCAGAACCAGCAAAAGAAAGAATTGCTAATAATGGTATTTTGATAACAATTAATGAGAAATTTTCTGCTCAAATTACGAGAGAAGGGTCAATTAATTCAAGTGAAGTTAAGGGCGATTTACAGGTTAGAATAAGTGATGAAGGATTAGCACATGGCAAAATTCAATTATCTATCAATACAGGTAATGAAATTTCTACTCAATTCAAAACACATCCTAATATTGATAAAAAGTTATTTAATTCATCTTCGATTATTGGTCTTAAAGATCCGACCAAGCCTTTTCCATCAAATGATCAAAATTTGGGCGTTTTAAGGTGGAGATCTAGTATTAAATCTAGCGCTAACGAAGAAGATGCTAAGAAATTGTTACCAATAATATTGACAACTTGGGTTAACAATAATAACGATGGTACCATTGTGTTAACATTTGAGTATGAGTCTGAACCATCTAAGGATGTTGATGAAATCAACATTATTATACCTATCATCAACGCATCAATTGAATCTAGTGATTATGAAAATACATCTTTGAATTTTTCAGATGATGGTGTTATTATTAATTTGAAAGGATTGGTCGAGAATCCCTCGGGATCCTTTGAAATACTGTGCAAAGAAGTTGATGATGAAGAATCTTTGTTCCCAATGGAATTGGTTTTTGATGCTACAAAACAAATTGAGTCTGGTGCTAAAATTGCCGAAGTTTCTGTTGATTCAGTTGTCACTGTCGATGCTCAAGATCCATTGCCATTTGATCTATACTACAATGCTACTAACGAAGGTTATTATATTGTTTAATGCTGAATCCCATTTCTAATGTACTATTTCACAACTTTAATTTTTTATATAAATATTAATTATTATCCTAGAAACCACAAAAAAACACAAAACAATTAAGTTGAAGCATAGAGAAAGAAACGAAGAAAAAGAAACAATAGCTCTTTATTATAAAAGAATATAGACCTATTATATATACAAAGTGTTTTCATTTCCTATTCCTATATTTCTATTTCAATTACAAATTTGCCTTTATTTGTTTACAATAAACTCCTCAAGTATGTAAGATTTATTTTTACCGATTTTAAATTGGTGTAGAGAAGTACTCGACGTGTCTCCGAAGTCGGTTTCCGCACACCGTGATTCTTTTATTTTTGTCCCATCTCCCGGAAGGTTAGGACGACCGAGCATGATTACTTGCTGAACTAACTTGTTCTAACAACTCTTTCTTCTTCTTTATTTTCTTTCCAAACGTTTATATACTTCATAAATACGTCGTTTGTTTCAGGTAAGTTGTAAATAACACAATAGATACCATTTAATTCGACATTGCAACAATTGTAAATGGTGATATCAATTCAATACTATTTCAACTGAAATTGCCCACCGGGACACCAATGCTTACGTAATATAAGGAAACTCGATATGTTCAAGGGAGCATACCGGAGTGTCAGGACCTCAAGCCGTTAGTCCTCTCCGATATCGTCCGTTCGCGCAAGCTATGCTTAATGAAGAAAGAACAAAGAGGTCGGAGAAAGCTTGTGAAGATTACTATCAAGTCTAGGTAGATACTAGAAATGTTCCTATAAGATTTAGCTATCGTACAATCTTGTTGGAGAATTATAGCTAGGATACATGATTTATACTGACAGGACAATGTTTTATTTACTAACGCTGTTTTTCTTTCAGATGCGGACACTTGAAACAATACCAGCTGGTCTCGAATTGAAGTATTGTGCGATAAAAATTAATTTTTCTGACTCTTGCATACTAACATAAAATTATTGTAATGGTTTCCTGCCTCCGTGGATTGGTTTGAGACTTTTACTTAACCTCGTTTTAGTTAGATCTTCTTTACCTGACATGTTAGCTGCTAAATCATTAAATCTAAGAATGAGTACAAGAGCATTCTCAACCACTAAACTTGCAATGAGAACCGAAAAGGATGCTTTCGGTGATATCGAAGTTCCAAATGATAAATACTGGGGTGCACAAACTCAAAGATCATACCAAAACTTTAAAATTGGTGGTGCGAGAGAAATTATGCCAGAACCAGTTGTTCGTTCCTTTGGTATCTTGAAGAAGGCTGCTGCTAAAGTTAATACTGAATTAGGTGCTTTAGATCCAAAGCTATCTGATGCTATTCAACAAGCAGCAACCGAAGTTTACGAAGGTAAATTAATGGAACATTTCCCATTAGTTGTTTTCCAAACCGGTTCTGGTACCCAATCCAACATGAATGCCAATGAGGTTATTTCTAATAGAGCCATTGAAATTTTAGGTGGTACTTTAGGTTCCAAAACTCCAGTTCATCCAAATGATCACGTTAATATGTCTCAATCTTCTAATGATACTTTCCCAACTGTTATGCATATTGCAGCAGTTACTCAAATTTCTTCTCACTTATTACCAGAATTAACTGCTTTGAGAGATGCCTTACAAAAGAAATCTGAAGAATTTAAAGATATCATCAAGATTGGTAGAACACATTTACAAGATGCTACTCCACTTACTTTAGGTCAAGAATTCTCGGGTTATGTTCAGCAATGTACTAACGGTATCAAGAGAATTGAGATTGCATTAGAACATTTAAGATTTTTAGCTCAAGGTGGTACTGCTGTTGGTACTGGTTTAAATACCAGAATCGGTTTCCCTGAAAAAGTTGCCGAAGAAGTTACAAAATTAACTGGTTTACAATTTTACACTGCTCCAAATAAATTCGAAGCTTTAGCTGCTCATGATGCAATTGTTGAAATGTCCGGTGCTTTAAATACAGTTGCTGCTTCATTATTCAAGATTGGTCAAGATATTAGATATTTAGGTTCCGGTCCAAGATGTGGTTACGGTGAATTATCTTTACCAGAAAATGAACCAGGTTCTTCAATTATGCCTGGTAAGGTTAACCCAACTCAAAATGAAGCTTTAACTATGGTTTGTACCCAAGTTTTTGGTAACCACGCTTGTATTACTTTTGCCGGTGCTTCTGGTCAATTTGAATTAAATGTTTTCAAGCCAGTCTTGATCTCTAACTTATTATCCTCTGTCAGATTATTAGGAGATGCTTCTAATTCTTTCAGAATCCACTGTGTTGAAGGTATCAAAGCAAACAAGGCAAAGATCGACAAGCTATTACACGAATCTTTGATGTTGGTTACAGCCTTAAACCCTCACATTGGTTATGATAAGGCTTCTAAGATCGCAAAGAATGCTCATCACAAGGGTTTGACTTTGAAACAATCTGCTTTAGAATTGGGTTACTTGACTGAGGAACAATTCAACGAATGGGTTAGACCTGAAAACATGATTGGCCCAAAATAAGTAAGATAACTCATTATTTATGAGTTCTGATTTATATTTGCAGTATATATGCTTATTTATTTATTTATTTATTATTCATTGAAAGTAAATACTATAGAATTACGTAAAAGTAAAATAGAGTCAGATTTTTTGCCCCCGTTCTCGCCCTCGAAAATTCGCCCAAGCATGGAGATTGTCACTAAACGTTACCTTTGTATCCGTTATTTTATTTTCACCAGAAACTATATTATATAGATTTATAGTATATTGTTTTAAGTAGAAATCATGTTTTCGTACACTAGAAGATTGGTTTCAAAGAAATTGGAGACGCCTACTGTGGTTAGAAGATTAGCCAGCAGATTATCCAATTCTCAAACACAATTTCTGATCGATAAATCCATAACTGATTCTACACTATTGAACTATCATCAGCAGCATCTCAATGTTGCCGATGACTATAAAAATCTATCTGTTTTTTTTCAACCACCACCACCATTTTTTAATTTGAAAAAAGAAAAAGATGAAGGTAATAGAACCCATGAAGATAAGAAATCGAATGACGAAGAAAGTGGACCGTCCAGTAAAGATAAAGATTCAGGAAAAAAGAAGAAGGAAGATAGAGAAGATAAACACAAGGATAAGAAGAAGGATAAAGATTCACCGGCCAATGAATCGAATAATTCAAAACCTACACCTACCTCTTCTGAAGTTACTGAATCAGCCACAGCGACGGCAGCTGGAAGTTCGAGCTCCAATTCAGGTTCAGGCTCAGGTTCATCTGGTGATGATGGTGATGGATCTAATTCTAAACCCAAGCAGAAGCTCTCAACGTTAGCCGAATTGCCAGAGGTTTATCCTCAGATCGTGGCATTGCCTATATCTCGTCGCCCGTTATTCCCTGGTTTTTATAAAGCTGTCATAATTTCCGATGTTAATGTCATCAAAGCCATCAAGGAATCATTAGATAAACAGTATCCATTTATTGGATGTTTCTTATTTAAGGATGAAAACATGGAAAGTGATATTATTAAGGACAAAGACCAAGTTTATGAAACTGGTGTTTTAGCTCAAATTACCTCCAATGTTTACACTAAGGATGCAGAAACTGGTGTTGAGACTTTGACCACGGTCTTATATCCACATAAGAGAATCATAATTGATGAATTATTTCCTCCGAAGATTGACCACAACGATAAGAATAAAGCTTCAAAAGTTACTGTCTCAGAGATTGTTGACGGAGAAGAACCACCTAAGAAACAAATTATTGAAGGTATTACGGGTGAAAAGGAAGGTGATGAACCAAAGAAGTCATTGCAGCCATCTGAAATAGTCAAAGCATCCGAAAATGAAATTGTTATCGAAGAAGAAGAAGATAATCCAACAGCTTTCTTAAAAAAGTACCCAATCACATTAGCAAATGTTTCCAATGTTGAAGATCAAAAATTTGAAAAAAATGATCCTGTTATTAACTCTTTAACTGCTGCAATTTTGGAAGTTCTAAAGGACATGTCTTCAATGAACAAATCGTTTAGCGATCAGTTGGCAACATTTAGTGCATCTCTACATAGCGATATTTTCAATTGTCCTGAAAAATTAGCTGATTTTGCTGCTGCTGTAACTGCAGGTAACCAAACTGACTTACAAGATATTTTAGAGTGTTCTAATATTGCTGAGAGATTAGAAAAAGCTTTAACTGTTTTGAAAAAAGAATTGATGAACAAGGAATTACAAAAGAAAATTGAAAAGGACATTGAGGAAAGAATGACAAAGAGACACAGGGAGTACCATTTAAATGAGCAATTGAAATGGATCAAAAAGGAATTAGGTATTGATGACGGCAGAGATAAGTTGATTGCCAAATATAATGAAAGAGTTAAACTTTTGAAGATGCCTGAGGATGTCAAGAAAGTTTATGACGACGAAATCAATAAATTGCAAACTTTGGAACCAATGATGTCTGAATTTACAGTCAGTAGAAACTATTTGGATTGGCTAACGCAAGTTCCATGGGGAAAACAATCCAAAGACAATTATAACATTAAAAGAGCAAAGAGAATTTTAGATGATGACCATTATGGTTTGAAAGATGTTAAAGATAGAATCATGGAATTTATTGCTGTTGGTAAATTATTAAATAAAATCAATGGTAAGATCATCTGTTTTGTTGGTCCTCCAGGTGTTGGTAAAACTTCAATTGGTAAATCCATTGCTAAATCTTTAAATAGACAGTTTTACAGATTTTCTGTTGGTGGTTTGAGCGATGTTGCAGAAATTAAAGGTCACAGAAGAACCTATGTCGGTGCTATTCCAGGAAGAGTTGTTCAAGCATTGAAGAAAACGGAAACTGAAAACCCATTGATTTTAATTGATGAAATTGATAAGATTTCTCATACACATAGTGTCAATGGTGGTGACCCATCTTCTGCTTTATTGGAATTACTAGACCCTGAACAAAATAATAGTTTCTTGGATAATTATATGGATGTTCCTATCGACCTATCAAAGGTTTTGTTTGTTTGTACTGCGAATACTCTGAGTACAATTCCAGGGCCATTACTTGACCGTATGGAAGTCATTGAAATTTCCGGTTACATCGAGGATGAAAAGATCAAGATTGCTGAAAAATATTTGGATCCAGAAGCTAAGAAGAGTGCTGGTTTAGAAAACGTTAACGTGGAGTTGACTGAAGATGCCATTAAGTCATTAATTAAGAATTATTGTAGAGAAAGTGGTGTTAGAAATTTGAAGAAAAAAATTGAAAAAATTTACAGAAAGGCTGCCTTGAATGTTGTCCATGAAATTGGTGACGATGAAGTTGATCAAATACTTGAGGAAGAAAAAGAATCGGTTTTGCCTGATGGTCCAATCAAGGATGCCGCCAGGGAGGCTCTGGAAAAGAAGCAAAATGAGGAAGTTGGAAAAACTAATATATTAGGAGATGCCACTAAAACTTTAGATAATACTAAGAAGGAAGAAGGGGAAGAAATCGAACCTCCTCAACTTATCGTTCCAGATACCTATAAAGCTGAAATTAATTCAGGAAACCTAAAAGATTTTGTTGGTGTTCCGGTTTTTACATCTGATAGATTATACGAGACCACCCCACCTGGTGTTGTTATGGGTCTTGCATGGACTTCAATGGGTGGCTCAGCATTATACATTGAATCTGTTTTAGAGCATGCTATTACCAAGGATTGTACTCCAAGAGTTGAAAGGACTGGTCAATTAGGTGACGTCATGAAAGAATCTGTCAGAATTGCATATTCATTTTCTAAGATGTTCTTGGCCAAGAATTTTTCCGAGAACAAATTTTTCGATAAGGCCCAAATTCACTTACATTGTCCTGAAGGTGCAACTCCAAAGGATGGTCCATCTGCAGGTATTACCATTACGTCATCTTTCTTATCTTTGGCTCTTGACAGACCACTGAGACCTGACGTTGCAATGACAGGTGAAATTACATTGACCGGTAAGGTTTTGAGAATTGGTGGCTTAAAAGAAAAGACCATTGCTGCAAAGAGATCAGGAGTTAAGACCATTATTTTCCCCAAGGGCAACGAAGCGGATTGGAAAGAATTACCTGATAATGTCAAGGAGGGTATTACTCCAGTTCCAGCAGATTGGTACCAAGATGTCTTTGATGTTTTATTTGGAGATGTTACTAAGGAACAAGGTAATACAGTTTGGAAGGCTGATTTTGATAAGATCAGAGAGGAGGAAGAGAGAAGGGAAAAAAGTCTGAAGTCAGGTAAAAATGACTTATAATTATTACTTTAGAATCTGATGCACATTAATACCATTATTATATATCTAGTTACATTTTTTATACTGTTGAACATATATATTCTTCATTGTATATAGTTATTTATGTTTGAGTTATGACTTTTTGATATGTAATGATCATGAAAAAAAAAAAATTATTGATTTAGTAAAAGCGAAAAGGTCCTTTTTAGATATTGAGATTTTTCTGGCTCGCACGTATCTTCACTAACTAGAGTATTACCATTGTAATTATATTACAGCCCTACAACGAAAATGCAACCACAACTACTGCATAGAGGTCTAAGTGACATTTCACGAAACGATGTTATATCAGAATATAAAGATTCGGAACAAAATTCCCAACAATCACAGAATTCAGATGCTAGCATCGAAGTAACTAATGAACAGGAAGAACAACAGACTATAGAAATCTACAAGCGTGCCTTAACTTTTAATGTTATTGCCAAATATGATCCTTTTATCAAACAACTATTGCATATATCTTCATATTGTGTTGTCTACGAATACGATACTGCGGAAGAAGATTGGAAAAAATCTTCTTTTCAAGGACCGCTTACAATTTATAGTAGGAACGTTTCCCACCGGTTAAGCCATTGGGATAAAGAAAAAGGAGAAAAAGAAGAATCTTATGAAGTAAATAAGGAATCAGAAGATTCTAGTGAGTTAAAAAATATTTTCAATAATGGAAACGGATCTGGACAGGTCGAAGTTGATGAATTTTTAAAAGTTGGTGTTGATGAAATATTAGGCTCTAATATTGGTGAATTTTTTAAGTTTGGTTTGATGGTGCTAAATAGGATACAGACTGATAACTTTTCAATTGGATTGTTAGGTGATAAATATTTGAAAAGCAATGATTTAGATAACGACAAAGGGCTGGTTGTCGAGAAGGCTGGGGATTTGGTCATTGTGAGAGACTTTGAAAGTAAAGCTTTCGGATTATGGTTGTTTGATGAGGCCGATAGAGAAATTCTATATAAACTACTTAAATATTGTATTGAAAATTAATTAATTTTATATAAAAACTAGACTCGTCTTCCTTAACTCATTAAAAGTTCATTAAAAGTTTTTTAACGCATGAAAATAGAAAACAATTAAACATGATTAGTTATTTGTTCACAGGAGTTGAGACGTTACTGCCTGCTAACCCATCCTTCTTTTTTTTAACAGGTGCTCTTCTCTTTTTAGAGGGTTGATCTTCAGTTTTAATATGACCAGGTAATGTTTTCCCAGCAACTGGGGAGCGAGCCATCGGCGATTGTCCTGGAATAGTTTTACCTGCAACAGATGAGTTACCGCTAGATTGTGCAGCAGCAGCAGCAGCAGCAGCAGCAGCTTGAGCTGCCATTTGCTTCTTTGTTGGCTTTCTGGGTTTTTTAGGTTTCTCAATTTTCTTTTTGACGACGTTCGTATTCTTGGCCAAATTTGAACTACTGTTGTTTTTGATATTTTTAGATTTAAGACTATGTTCAATTGAATCATTGCTGACGTTGTTCAAATTTGAGGATCCATCCATAGAAGTGCCGACAGCGGCAGCCATTTGTTCCTTTTGTCTTTGGCTTAACATTCTCTCCTGATTAATCAGTGCCCTTTGTTGAGGAGTAATACCGCTTAATAATCCATTCAAACCCGAACCCTCACCAATACCAGGACTTGAGGAGCGTACGCTGTCTTCTTGCTTCGACATAGCCATTCTATGTCTCCAACCTTCAATAAATCTTAGTCTTTCAAATCTCGGTGCCTCTGAAGCCGCTGTAGCTGCACTATTCAATAATTTTGAATTCATATTCAACATATTACTATGCTGAAAAGATTGACTCAAGACTAACATTAACTTTTCATATTTAGAATTGTTTTGCGATAGATCTTCATGCAATGGATTATATAAGTAATTGTCCAAATTAATAGTATGTTTGTCATCAATTTCTCTCATGTCTTTTCTATATGGAAAAATCATTGTATCATTTTCTTTATTATAATCTGGAAATATCATTTCATACGCTGGTCTAGCAGAGTTATCATAAAGATATGGATTTAATATAGGCTGTAGATTAATACTTCTGTTTGTGGTTGTTAAAATTTCGCTTTCAAAAGTCAAGGCAAAATTGTCACTGAATTGCTGTGTATCAGTTTGCAGGGCAAGGTCTTCATATTGTGATATCTGAGTCATTCTTAAAATAGTTCTATATTCTTTTGGTTTTGTGGAAGAAGCTTCCTTATTTTTATCCGATAATTTATTAATGGTGGTTTCATTCGATTGTTTTTTTTGTTTTTGATCAGAAAGTAATCTATGATCAAATACTCTAATAATCAAACTACCATCATACATTTGAATATTACCATCTTTAACAATTTCCATAAGTGCATCTGGAATTTGACCCTTGGCCATATACTGTAAAAATTCCTTAACAGCTGGATTATTTTTTGGAATAATATTGTCCTGATTACCAAATCTATAATGATCCTCATGAATATGAAATTCTAAAGATGGATTGTAAGATTCAAATTTCTTCAATAGTTCTTGGTTACTTTCGTAAAATCTCTGTGTTTTTGCTTTTTTACGTAATTGCTGTAACATTAACATTCTTTTTTGCTGAGATGTTAATTTCGAAAACTGTTCCGGTGTCAGTCCCATTATATTTCTTTGTTGATTCACTCTTTGTTGCTGTTGCTGTTGCTGTTGTTGCTGTTGTTTTTGCTGTTGTTGTTGCTGTTGTTGTTGCTGTTTTTGTTGTTGCTGTTGTTGATGCTGCTGTCTTTGTTGCAACAATAATTTTTGTGCTTGTATTTGCTTAATATTCTGGCCATTCATCTGTAAATTTTCACCTACAGAAGAATTTGATTGATTAACAGCACCACCAATTTGGGCTGATAATTGAGCAGAGGAAACATCAACAGGAAGTGGAGCGTGAATGGAAAGTTTATTAGTGTTCTGCGGAATTATTGGTGAAGCAGTTGCATCTATCCCAAAAGATGATGAAACTGTGGATATACTTGTGCCAGGATGAGTTTTATTAGCATTATCAACATCATTTAAGGAATTACCAGAAATAGGTCTGTTATTAGCATTTGGTAAAGATTTACCAGGTATCGTTTTACCAAGTATCGTTTTACCAGGTATTGTTTTACCAGGTATTGTTTTACCAGGTATCGTTTTTCCAGGTATTGTTTTACCTAATACTTGAGCCTTTTGCTGCTGTTGTTTCAATTTGGCAGCTTGAGCTTGCTTCAGCATCTGCTGGTGACGCTGTAATAGCATAATATCTTCCTTCTTCAATTCTCCGCTTTGTAGCAGTTGTTGTAATCTTTGTTGTCTGGTCATACCTGGTAACGGCTGAATTTTTGCCAATAGTTTCATCATATAAGCTTGAGTACTGTTTGGTTGCAGCCTTTGCATATTATTCACATTCATATTCACATTAGCACTAACACTATTAGGATTATTATTATTATTTGAAGAAGATTGTGCTCCACCACCTCCACCATTTACTGACCCGTTCATTATTTATCGTAAAAAAATTGAATGTTTATTGGAAAACAAAAAACAAAAACTAAAGCAGAATGTAACTACTAATTAACGACAAAAAAATAATTAATTGCTTACCAGATAATCTATTTTAAAAAACAAATTCAAGTCCATAAACTGAACAATCATTTTTCTCAATTATTAAAAACGTGAAATTCAGAATCACTATCATGGTCGATCGACCCAATTTTGAATTTTTTATATAATAGTTAACGACTTTGTGTTCAATCATATTGTAGGAACACCATAGATTGGATTACTACCAAATGAAAAATTCACTTTGGGAAAACTATATTTACACTTCTCTGTTGAGTAAAACTTTGATAATTTAATTGTCTTTGTATTTTTCGACTTTCAGAAAATTAAAATAATATCTACAATTCATATAGAAAGTAAAATTCAGATACTTTGTGGCAACTAGTTCAAAACAATTACCTGAATTAATAATTGACATGGTAATGTAATAATTACAACAATGGTTACTATATGACAATCAGCTGAATTGCCAATTTATACTAAAGCAATCATCATCCCTATAAATTTGTCTAGTGTTAGATAAGGGAGGAAGAGTAAACGTTAAATAATTGAGACATTTATATTTTAGACAAGCACGAGAATATGCACGATATTCCAAATGGAAACACATTAAAATGATACCCTAACTATTTCCATGATTGATGGAGGAGATATGAAATTAAAGTAATGTTGAATGAAACAGAAATCGAGCCAAAAATAATTTTGCCTCGATCTGAAAAATTCTTCGTTTGGCGTACAAAACTTCGAAGAAATGGAGACGTGGGCGTTCTTTGCTACACAAGGGATATTCTTTGCTTCTTTCTATATACTTTCATTTACCTTGACATATTGACAACTTTATATTATTAGTCAACATTCAACACTTATAACTAGTTATATATATTTAAGGCTTTATTGCTCATATATTTTCTTCCGCCAAAAACGCCACACTGTGTCAAAACTTTTCATTTTCTCGTGACAGCTTTTCTGCAATCTACTTAATTTTGAAAGACAATTGGATAATATATATTCATTAATTTTAATTCACTTTATCTTTTTGAAATAAAAGCGTTTAATATCAATTGTTGTTTCAGGTTTATTACTATTTTTGCTTTTACTGCCCACATTGTTGAATCATTTCTATCTTTCCTATAATAAATTGTATCACTACAGAGTTTTCTTTTCTTTCTATTAAATTCATTCCTTCATTATTTTCATTCATTTGTTTTATTCTTTATTTCTCATTTGTTTATTGATTCCAAAAAATTCTTTTATTCATTTCTACTCCTTACTTTTTTAATCATTATTATTCACTCATAATTCATCATGAACAATTTTTTGAACCATCAGTCTTTAGACTCTTCTATCCATTCGCAGCAACCAAATAACAGTTGGAATAACAATTCAGCAGATATTGGCTTCAGTAATAACCAAAATCAGCAGCTGCAGCAAAACCAACAACCATTAGCTCCACCTTCATCACAGCAACAGCAACAACAACAACAACAGCAACAGCAGCAGCAACAACAACAACAGCAAACACAACAGTTCTTTCAGCAGTTGCAACAGCCACAAGCATCCAATTTAAGCCATGATTTATATAACATTCCAATGCAACAATCACAATCATTTGGTTTAAATGATCCTAATTTTGACCTCTATGCTGGAAACATTACTTCAACCTCAATGATGAATGATCCAAGTACCAATGCTATTTTATCGAATCAGCAACATAGCGGTAATTTGCTTTCCACAAATTCACCTCAGTTTAATGCTACTAACGGGTCTTCTTTGCCTATTCATCAAACCACCGTCAGCTCTCAATTAATGAATCAGGCTTCTAATGTTTCCGGTTCTACAATATTACCCCCACTTTTATCACAAAATCTAACAACAGCAGCTCCAAATCCTCAAACTCCACAAAGTCCTGCTATTGGTACGTCATCTGCGCCATCAAGAACCGTTTATTTAGGTAATATTCCATCTGAAATTTCGGCTCACGAGTTGTTAAATCATGTTAGATCGGGCACTGTTGAATCTTTGAAGTTAATTCCTTCTAAAAATTGTGCTTTTATTTCGTTTTTAGATGAAAAGTCTGCAACTTTATTCCACTCCGATGCAATTTTGAAAAGATTAACGATTAATAATCATGATATTAAAGTTGGTTGGGGTAAACCAACTCCCGTTCAGCCTGTTGTTTCATCTTGCGTCAGCAGATATAATGCAACAAGAAACGTATATTTGGGTAATTTAAATGATGGCACAACGGAAAATGAGCTTGCAAGAGATTTAGAAGAATATGGTGACATTGATACAATCAAAATTTTACCTGAAAAAAAAATTGCATTTATTCATTTTACATCAATTTTGGCTGCAATTAGATGTGTTCAATCTTTACCATTAGTTGAAAAATATAAAGATCGTAAGATTTTTTATGGTAAAGATAGATGTGCATTTATTACGAAAACTCAACAACATAATGCTGCACAATATCTTGGCCTAAATCCAAATTCTGATAATTTTTTGAACCAGGTCGACAGAGATTTAATTGCTAATGCTTTGGTCCAGCAATCAAATGCCGCTGCAATGATTGCTACCTCAACAGGAGGTAATTCTAATCTTGGTAATAGAACTATTTATTTGGGTAATTTACATCCAGATTCCACCATTGAAGAAATTTGTAATGTTGTTAGGGGTGGTATTTTACAGAATGTTAGACTGATCAATGAAAGACATGTTTGTTTTATAACTTTTATCGATCCAATTTCTGCTGCTCAATTTTTTGCTATGTCGTCATTACATGGACTTATTATTCATAATAGGAAAATTAAAGTTGGTTGGGGTAAACATTCAGGACCGCTACCAAATTCAATTAATTTGGCAGTTGGTAACGGGGCATCACGTAATATTTATATTGGCGGACTAGATAAAATCCAAGAAATCAAATTTACCAAGGAAAAATTATATAATGATTTTAAAGAATTTGGCGATATTGAGCAAATCAACTTCTTCCAAGAAAGACACTGTTGTTTTGTTAATTTCACTAATATTTCAAATGCAATTAAAGCTATTGATGGAATTAGAAATAATACGGATTATATGAAATGCAAAATCAATTTTGGTAAGGATAGGTGTGGTAATACTCCGAGACAATTCCAACAATCTTCCAATAATAACAATGCTAATTATCCGGATTTGAATGGAAACCAACTAGAGGGTTCAAATGATCTGTCTTATCAAAACCATCAACAACATGATAGCAATAATACCATGAATACCACTAATACGAATAATAATAATCATCTTAATGAACATGGTGATAATGGATTTAATGATCTTAATGCTCAACAATTTTATGATTACTCTTCATCAAATGAAGACGAAGATGATGATGAATTCATTGATGAGGAAAAAATCTGCTTTGAACCATTGGGCATTACGATCGGTGGCAATTCTAGAGGTTCATCTGCACCAGTATAAATGATTTACCTTATTCACTACAACATTGCTTATGATCGTGTATTTGAATTATTTTTCTACCACGTCTATTGATCTCAAATAATGTTTTCTTTTACTTTCTGTCCTTTTTTTCTGTTTCTGTTCTCTGTTTTCTGTTTTCGTTTCCTTTACTTTACTTTACTTTTTTATTTTATTTATTTTACTTTTATTTTTGTTTTAGTTTCACTTTTACCTTACATTAACTTTTCTTCTTTAAAAACACTAGTTTTATACGTGCTCTTTTTTCCTTTTGAATTCAAAACTTGTTTTTTTGGTTATATTTTCTTTTTAACAATTTTCATTTCTTTATTTTCCTTTATATTGATTTTAATTTTTTTTCCATTACCTATATATATTAATTTGCGTTTTTTAATCTTTAGTTTTACATGTACCACATAGTTACATTATTTCTTTACTGGTCAAGATAATATTGGTTTTCAGAAATCAGATTCTTTGCCAAATCCGATATAGACTATAAAATTACTCATTTTCAAAAAGGCATTTCCAAAACGGATATATCCGCTGTCAGGAAATCTGGCAAACCTGATTTCCCTTTCGAATCCGATAATCGTTTTCCAATATCGTCAAATTTCATGATTCATTTGATACTTTGCACATTGACTCTTTCAAAGGTATATTTGGTTAAATATAAAGATTCAAACTTCCTTATTTTTGAAATTTTTTTCTTAAATTATGACCTTCCTGATAATTTAAGTTCTTTAAAGTATTAGTTATGAGTATAATCATCGAAAAACTCGGTGAAGTTTCTAAATGGCTTGATTCACTAGGTGTTGAAAGTAAAGGTATTCACAGATATTCACCTGAAGAAAGAGTCCACAATAATTCAATTAGACCTTATATTTCTGTTATTGGATTATGGATATCTGGTTGTGGTGGACTTACTTCCATGTCATCATATTTTTTAGGCCCATTATTATTTGGATTAGGTTATAAGGATACTTTAATAATCGGAGTTTTTGGAACTTTGTTGGGATGTTTAGTGGCAGCTTATTGTTCAACGATAGGACCTAGATCTGGGTTAAGACAGATGTGTTCCGCTAGATATTTGTTTGGACCGTGGATGGTCAGAGTCGTTAGTTTGATTACCATCATTGGTTTTCTGGGTTGGTCTGTTACAAATAGTGTTTTGGGAGGAGAAATATTAAAATGGCTAAGTGGTGGTAGATTAAGCTTAAGTGTTGGAATTGTTATTGTGAGTGTTGTTAGTTTGGTTGTTGCTTTGTTTGGAATTGATTATGTCATGAAATTTGAAGGAATTGTTGGTTTTGCAGTTTTAATTGTTGTCATCTTATTGTACATTATTGCTGGTAACAAATATCCAGAATACCAAGAATTGGAAAGTTATGGCACTTCTTTAACCATTACTGGTAATCGAATTTCGTTTTTCACTTTATCGTATTCTGTCACTGCCACTTGGGGTGGTTGTGCTGCTGATTATTATATTGTTTTCCCTGAGAATGTTCCCCAGATTAGATTATTTTGGTTGACTTTTTTCGGAATATCAATTCCAACCATATTTGGTGCAGTTATTGGTATGTTGATTGGTAATGCAGCTGTTGGATATGAACCATGGTATAGTACATATGAATCTAAATCTTTAGGTGGATTACTTAATGTGGTTTTCGGTAGGTGGAATGGATTTGGAAAATTTTTATTGGTAGTTTTTTGGCTATCATTAATCACCAATAATACCATTAATAATTATTCGAGTGCATTGAGTGTTCAACTGCTAGACGATTTATTTTTCAAATATGTTCCAAGGTGGTTTATTGTGATTATCATCTTTGCGATAACAATGGTTTGCTCATTGGTTGGTCAAAATCATTTTTCAGAAATTCTTTCAAATTTTTTGCCAATGTTAGGTTACTGGATAACCATTTATTTTACATTATTTGTTGAGGAGAATTTAATTTTCAGATCAACAAGGTTAGTCAAACTATTTAAAAAAGAGTTATATGAAACATCAAAGAATAATGAATCACAAAGCTCACAAAACTCAATTATCGATGATAAATTCCAAAGTAAGGACACCGTTTCTTCATTACTTAATTCCTCATTATCCGACTCGCTGTCATATCAAGAAAACCCAAATAAAAACTTACCTCCATTATCATCGGTGAATTCTATACCATATTATAATTTCAACGCGTGGAATGATAAATCAGTACAAACTAATGGCATTGCTGCCACGTTTGCATTCTGCTGTGGCGTTGCTGGCGCCGTGGTAGGCATGAACCAAGTCTATTATGTTGGGCCATTGGCTAAATTAATCGGTGATTATTATGCTGATCTGGGAACCTTTCTTGCAATGGGATTTACAGGTATTTCTTATCCAATAATTAGATATGCTGAACTTAGGTATTTTGGGAAATAGCCAGGGGCTTTTCCTTTCCCAGTCCTTTTTTTAAGCTTTTTAATTACCATTTTTTTCTCTTCCTGTACTTTTATAGTTTAAATCAATATATACCAATTTCAGACCTATAATTCGATTAATATAAATGAAAATAAAATTAAAATAAAATAGAATAAGAGAAAACAATCAATAAATATTTAATTTGATTTGGGGTTATAAAAAATTGAAAAAATGTAATATCCAAAGAACCATTTAATAGAATTCCAAATAGATTGAATATTAAATGAAGACGTTTCAGGCTTTGGCCGCTTATTCTTCTTCTTCTCACAAGTACCAATATTATTTTGGCCGAAAGTTTCTTCCTCACTAGAAGGTGTTCCTGGACTATGTATCGTAGTATCAAACAGGTCATCTTCGTTATCGATATCTTCTGTATTAATGTTTGGTATAATGGTAGTATTAACAGTATTCAGAATTTCAACATTTTCTGTTTCTGATAATTTATCAACTTCCGCATCCTCTGCATTCTTACTGGTAATCAGTATATAATTATTTTGATTGTGTTGATCATCGTACTCGATTGGTTGTGCATCATTACAGATCCATTCTGATCCATCAACAACGTACTTAAAGATCAATTTATTGGGAGATGCATCATCTAGAGCCAATCTTAATTGCCAAGTTTTCGAATTCGGAACAAAAGATAAGAAATCGGATGTAGGATTCCAGTCATTAAATGATCCAGCAACTGTAACTGATTTATACTTGGAATCTGAGTCCAATAACTCAAAACAAGCTTCTTTAACCATGATAAGTATGCTATAATAAATTTAATAAACTACAAAAGTATAAATTATAAAAACAAAATGAACAATTTTCTAAACCTGATCAAATTTAGCAAAGGGGATTCTCCTGCATAATAGGTGGCGATATGTATTTGATGGCATTTACAACAGGTAATAAACTTTTTTTTTCTCTGTACTTCTTTTCTATGTTTTCTTTCTATAAATATACCTATGTATCTACGTGTTCAATGACATGTCCTATACTGATAAAAATGTGACACATCTCAAGAATGCTTTGTAATCTCCAATGTTTTGATTTCAATCTCCACTTATGCTTTCTTAGTTAAGTTTTTTGAGACCGGGGCCCAGTTTTTTTTTTTTTTTTTGTAGCCTGTAGCACTTGAATTCATTAACTATTGGAATTTTTTATGGTAACATCACCATTAAATTCTTTATGGCCACACAATTGTCAAATAATGTTAATGATACTCCCAGTATCAATACAATGGCATCAGAAACATCTTCACATTTTCCAGATGAAAACAAGAAGCTCACACCCATCAATGATTTGAAGTCACTTCATTATCATGACAACGATTACTTAAATCAAACCATAGAGAAGGCTAATAAAGGTGAAACATTCTTTCCCGGTGGTGTAAATAATAACTATTTATCTTCTACGCCTTTGTTTAGCAAAGTAGCGGTCAATAATTTATCAACTCCCTTACAAGACAACATTGGTAGTACCAATGGAAATGCTAATACCAATAATACCAATACGGATATCGATGCTAATTTTCCTACTGGCTTTAACTTCAACAAAAATCCTAGGAATATTTTTAACCCCAGTCCCGCATTTATTCAAACACAACCTGGACTTAAAATTGCAACTAACTCAGATGGTTCAATAAACCCGGTTAAAGGTGCATTCAACTTATTCGATAAAAATTCATCATTTGCATCCGCTTCTTCAAGTATTAGATCTTTTAAAAAACCAAGAAAAAGACTTAGAAGTTCAACAAGTAATACGACGTCTGATTCAATCAGTTCCTCCAAAATTTCAAGTATTTCAAATATTTCAAATCAAAAGTTACAGAATTCTAATATTGCAGACCCTATAAATCCTCAAGTGATAAATAATTCTTCCCGGACGATCAGAACCTTTTATGATTTTTGGCATAGCGTTGTTTCTAATCCAGAATGCATATCCAATATAACTTTAATTATTCAAATTTTTTTAAATACAATGATGTTTTCAATATTTATTAGTTTTGGAATTTTTGGAATTTTATCAATTAAAAGAGATGTGGATCGTAAAGTTTCTAAGTATATAAACGAAATTATTTACAAAATAAATGGTTGTAAAAGGGAATATTTAAGAAATAATTGTGCACCTGAAATGCGAGTGCCTGCATTAGAATATAAATGTAATGAATGGGATAATTGTATGTCACAAGATCCAGAATCTGTGATTACATCAGTTGCATATTTTGAGGTCTTAGCAGATTGTATGAACGCATTTTTCCATAATTTATCAATACGAACAATAGTTGGCATCAGTGGTATGTTTATTTGTTGTGTTATTTTGCCAAATGTTTTATTTTCTAAGTTTAGATCAACTACAATTAATAAAAACTATTATGCTGAAAATAATAATACTGCAAATACGACAAACACCAACAATACGTCTCATGCATCACATTCTTTAAATACTCCACTTAGATTAAGTTTATCGAATAATGGAATTGAAAAGGCTGATTCGAATGATTTACGACAGATCATGCCCACTTCAAAAGTAAGAGGTAAGACTATTGATACTTTTTATACTAATTTAAACGATAATAGTATAAAAAGTGGGGATAACTCAACCAATGCCAATATTTCAGGTTCTGTAAGATTTAATCCGAATGTTAGTTGTAGTTTATATGATTATGGATACAGCGATGATGAAAATAATATGAAAACTAACCAAATAATATTAGAATGATTAATGATATATGTATAACCTATTAATGTATTTTTAACCTTTTATCTATTAATATAAAATTATAAAATGTCAATGTTTATTAATAATTTAATTCAGAATTAAAAATACAAAAATACAAAAGTAAAAAGTAAGAAATAACATAGATATATTTTGATACAAAAACAAAAACAAAAATTATATATTAGTGATTTAAGCCATAACTTTCTTACCCCCCATCAGTTGATTCAACAATTCAGCACTGTTGGTTTTAAATTCACCGTTACCATTAAACAAACCAGGTGGCGGCTGAGTATTATTACTTGTCGCTGATGGATTAACAGTAGAAGCGACGTCAAGAGCCGGAGAGCCAGAAACAGAAACAGACCCAGACAAATTTTGTTGTTGCATTTTTAATTGTTGCTGTTGTTGATGTAACAGCTTTTGTTGTAAAAACTGCTGCGATGCATTACTTGGTTGCTGATTTTGAAGTTTTCTGAATTGCGATTGTTGATAATACTGATTTTGAAGTTGTGATTGCATTTCAATTGGAGTTTGTGTAGAAGCTCGGGAAATGTCTTGTTGGTTAATGGAACCATTTTGTTGAGATGGATTTGACTTATAATTGTAATTCTTTGTGTATGGAGTAAATAATAGAGAATCAACCAATTTAACAATACGATTTTTACTATCCTCATTATCTAAATAACCCAACTGTTTATCTTCAAAATTGTTTAGGTCAAATGGATGAAAGAAATTTAATGAAGGTAAATAAAAACCAGACTCTGGAGCCTTGTAACATTTTCTAACAGAATAAGCAATTGTACCTTCATTATTCAATTGCTTAATAGAGTCACAAATAGATTTATATGAAACTAATGTATCATCCAAAATAACATTTTGAGAGTCTTTATCCTTCTTTTCCCTCTTTTTTTGTCCTGATGATGGTTGCTGTTGCTTTTGTTGTTGGGCCTGCTGTAACACATCACCTAGAGTAGGGAATGCTGATAGAGTATCTGGTGTTGAAGAACCATTAGAACCATTCTGTTGGGATTTTGCCCACGAAACGGTTGCTGGTAATGATGGTGCATCATGATGATCAATGAAAGTGTTACTTATAGGATGATTAACACCATTGTTAATTGAAGTTGTTGAAATCAGCTGGGCAGGAGGAACATGTGGGGAATTATTACCAGAGCTAAAGTCCTCCAGTGGCGGTGGAATTAACCCATGAGTTGCTGACCTTTCTTGTTGCAGTCTATTATTTATAGATCTTGTTGATAAATCCTGTCTCGTGTAAGAATCAGCTTCTTCACCTGGTTCATGCAAAAACATACAATTTGGATTAGGACATGGTTGGCCTCTTAAATATGACGAACAGTATTTTGTTGTACCATGAGCTGCTCTAAGTACTTTACCATCACTGATTGAACCATCCACAGCATTAATACATCTTGTTGCATCTTCCTTTCTAGCAAATGTAACATAAACTCCATAACCTGGGGTAGTATGATGCGGGTTATTTGGATTTGGAGATCTCTTATTAATAACAATCTTCAAAATTTTACCATATTGTCCAAAATATTTGTCAGAACGAAGCACCAAAGGTAGGTCTTCTGACGAGCAAGGTGGACTTAAACCTACAACATATACCAAGTTTTTCTGGATAACTCTCATACCAGCCAAATGATGTCTTTTGGCTTGTTCTGCATCTTTTTTTTCCTTTTCAATTTGTTTCTTTTCTCTCTTCCTTTTTTCCATTCGTAACTGTTGTGATTTCCATTCTTCAGTTGAAACACTCTTGTATTCGATATTTTTGTCTTCATAAGGCCTACGGCAGGCGGGGCATTTACCATTCAATTCAGGATTTGTTCTAATATTGTTATAACAAAACTGACACACTTGATAACCACAGGGGCAAGGTTTGAAGTTTTTGTCTGTTATATCCATTTCTTCAACGCATAGTGGACATAAATCGTCTTCTTCATCCGAAATAAAAGAATCACTTGGGTTTTCGTAAGACATGATGTATTTAATAATCTAATCTAAAATTAATTAAAAATGTAATACCTAATAAGATTACTGTGATTTTTAATAAATAAAATAAGAAAGATTGAAATGATACCGTAAAATCTTTCATGAAGTTTATGATGACGTTAATTGCCCATCTTTTAGTGACACAACTTTTTAAAATGGCAGAATCGTATCAAAAAAATTTGATACACGTAATAATAATGAAAACTTTATCATCTTCAAGATTTCATTTTGGAAGAGTCAGGATAATTGAAACAAAATAATGGACTTGTACATACCAGAATTACTCCACAAATTAATGAGTTCTGACAATAATGTTAGAATTGAGTCAGAAATTAATTTCAAGCATCTCATGGAATCAAATCCCGATCAATTCATGTACAATCTTATCCAAATCGCTCTTCACTCCAACGTGGATCTTTCAATTAGGCAATCATGTCTACTATATTTGAAAAGAATGGTTCCTAGGTATTGGTCACCAGCATTTGAAACCTACGTTGGCCCGAACACTACCAATCAAGAAGTTAAGAAAATGACAAGAGATTCTTTAATATCTCTAATAGCAGACCCTGATTCAAAGATTAGAAGTGGTGCAGGCTATGCGATAGCACAAATAGCTGCTGTTGATTACCCTGATGAATGGCCCGATTTGTTAATTTCCCTGTATAGTGGAACAATAAACCCAGAGTCCAATATGTTTCAGATGATTGGCTCACTAACTGTTTTACACGAAATTTTTGATGATGTTGTCACAGAAGAGCAGTTTTTCGAAGGAGGAGTTGCTGGCGAAATTATTCAAACTTGCCAGATTTTATTAACCGATTCAAGGTACAACTTAGAAATCAAAGTTGAAGCTTCACGGCTACTAAAGGCTATTTCTCAAACTTTTGAAAGTGCAGATTTGGAAATCAAGGAAAGAGAAAATTTTTCTAAAGTTGCAGTTCCTAGGATCATTACATTATTATCCGAGACGTCTAAAAATGTTTCTAATAGTGAAAACTCCTCTCATATATTACTTTACTGGGATTTAAAGACCGAAATATACGATATTTTAGATAGTTTATTAAATTCATTTCCATACATGTTTAAATGCTCGGAGATTTCTTATGTGGAATCCGTTATTTTGGATCTTCTAAATCAACAGCCAATTTATGAACTGTTGACATGCCAAGAAGCTGACAAGTCAGTTTTGGCCTCTACATTTATTGATCTTGACCAATTTTCCAAAATGCAAAGAGAAAGAAGAGAACCATTAAATCTTGTTGTTGGTACGATATCACAAGAAATTGATTTTTTAGGATCATTAATTGAAATCCAAAACGTAAAATTAGAGGAAAAGTTATTAGAATTATGTAATATTTTGATACCATTAAATGTTCTACCTGTTTCCAAACTTGAAAATTATATTTCCGATTTTAATGAATATGTCAGTGATGAGACTGGGCTCAGTGTTGATTATAGTGTCAGAGAATCATGTTGTGAATTTGCTAGACAGTTGAATAAAATAGATAATTCCATTTTAATTAAAGTTTTATCCCAGAAATTAGTTGAGGGAATTCAGTCAAATTTCAAACCTCTTCATTCAGAGTCAATTGCATTTTTATTAACTTCATCGTTTGATAATGATTCAGAGATAACTAAACCTTCATTTGATTTGAAAAATTTCCTTGAATCTATATTAAATATTATCGACGAAAAAACAGACGAAAATGAATTGCGAGATGAAATGGAATTTTTGGTTTCTAGATTTGTTATTATGCTACCAAAATTTCTAATGAAATATCAGACGGAGTGTGAGCGATTTGGAGTTCCTTCTTTATCTCAACTTTTATCTATTTTATCAAAATTAGAAAATGACGATGAGCACCAATTATTAAAATCTTCCATTTTGATTTCTTTTCAATATTTTAACCACTTTATACGTGCAAAACATTTTAATACAGATATTCAGTCTAAGCTAATTAACCTAATCAATCAACTTAAAGCTGATTCTGACGAAGATTCCAATATAATGATTCTGGAATGTTTGAGTATATTGATATGTATTGACAACAAAGCCCTTTCATATAATTCAGACACTCTAATGCTAGTTTTAACAATTGGTTTTAAAGATTGTTCGAATTTTTCTTTGAATACCTCAACACTAGAGTGTGTTCAAGATTCGATCAAAAATTTACCTTTGGATAATTATTTGACTTTGACTTCTAAAACATTACCACATTTGGTAGACATTATTTCTAAATTCAATGGCCAATATTCTCCTG
Source organism: Kregervanrija fluxuum (assembly GCA_003707275.3). Taxonomy (NCBI): domain Eukaryota; kingdom Fungi; phylum Ascomycota; class Pichiomycetes; order Pichiales; family Pichiaceae; genus Kregervanrija; species Kregervanrija fluxuum. Next base: position 28,747 of record PPNM03000024.1, read on the forward strand.
AAATTGATTTAACATTGCAAGTTATTACTATATTAATCACGGTACCATCAGAAGATTTTCAAATGCCTCAAGAAATATTTCAATGTGTTTTTCCTGTTTTGTGTACATTTATTTTGGATTGCAACGATGATGAATTGCTCCAATCTGCCTCAGAAACTCTTAATGTTATTGTTTCTGAATCATCAGGACTCATTGCCACATACAGTGATGCAGAGTCTGGAATCCAAGGTACATACATTCTTCTTAAAATTGTTTCTAAATTCTTATCTCCTAATATGACCGATAGAGCTATTGCTAAACTGGGTGATTTGGTTTTAATTTTACTTGAAAAATTCAGCGATTCACTGCATTCATATTTAGAAGATATTCTCAAAGGTTTAACAATCAGATTGATAGCAGCCAAAGAAGTTCCAACTATCGAAAATATGATTTTGATTTTCAATATGTTAACAATAGCTCAGCCTAAGGCGACGATCAATTTTCTTAAAAGTTTTTTAATCGGTCCTGAACCGGCACTGGTGAAAATCTTACCAATTTGGTTCCAGGCTTACGAAGTCATGCGTGGATATGATTCTATTTTGTCGAATGTTCGTGCTTTCATTGAAATTTATAAACTAAACGACCCAGAGCTAAAAAGCAGTATAGTTAATGGCGAGCCATTACCTAATCAAATTCCAGATGGTGTTATTGTAACTAGGTCAATGTCTCGTAAAACCCCAATTAAATACGAAAGAATACCAGCTGACGCAAAGATTATTAGATTATTGGTCAGCGAACTAAGAAATGAAGTGAATGCTTCACAAAAAGAGGAAGAACACTTGAAGAATCACCATCATGAAGCCGGACGCCACCAAGACGTAGATGGTGATGACGATGGTTGGGAGGATTTGGATGATGTCGGTGTTCCAAACTTTGACCAGTTGCAGGAGTATATTGATGACGACGAGGAGTTTTCCCGTGGTGTAGACCGATCAAGCGATGAAACGAAGCAATATTTAATACGGTTTTTTAAAGAATGTACTGTAAAAAATATTGCAAATTTTGAAGAAATCTATAAAAACTATTTGAACGACGTTGATAGAAAATTGCTTACTGAAATTTTAGCATTTACTTGAAAAGTTTAGTTTTTTTCTTACAAAACTATATATAATTAATAGTACACAAAAGCCTAAAATAGCTTATTTCCAACGATTAAGAACTTGTAAATAAAAAAATAGACTACAAAAATTATAAATCAAAATCAAAGTCAAATTGAATATCTTTAATAACAGTATCAATTCCTTCTCTTCTGTACGAACAATTTTTGAGAGTTTTAACGTCATCTTTAGATTCATTTTGTGTACTTTCATCATGGTGGCTATCCGCGCTACTCTTCTGAGCATCAGATGTATAAAAAATTTTGGGGTTTGTTCTTAATCTACTGAAAGGGTCACTAAAATCATTATTAAGCATCTGCTTGCGTCTGACTTCAGCATTTTTCTTTTCTGCCTTTCTAATTGATTCTTGATTAGACTTTTGATTTCTTAAATTAATTTTTTCCAATTTTGAAGTATTATTTGTGCCTTGACTTGATTTGTTAAGTTCATCAATAGCTTTCTTTAAATCCTTAATCCTTTCTTCATCCGCCTGTTCATTAGCCACCTGTAATTCTTCTCTTAATCTTGCCACCTTTCTAACTCTTGCAGCGGAATCCATACTTTCCATTAATATTTGTTCTTTATTTGCAATCATATGGTTGATATCCTCATTAGTTAAACTCTTGGTAGACATTGCTCTCAATTCTTTAAATTTATCTTCAACTTCACCTAATGATGGTAACTCTTGGTTGGAATCATCAAGTCTCTTTTTATACATTGTAAATTCATCCAAGGTAAACGAGGAATCAGATATACAACTCATATCAAGAATTTTTTTGGATGAGCCTTGAGAAACCGATAGGTATGTATTACAAGGTTTACTTAGTAAATCATAGGTTTTACCACCTCTTTTAACTTCTTCAACTTTACCAATTCTGTATTGTGGTCGACCGTTTGTTCTCGAAATACCAATATTAACTCTAACAAAAGTCCCAGGAATAACTTTATCAAATTCATCACGATATAAATATTTACTCAAAACAGATCTACTGGATCTTATTTTAGAATTCAAATCGTCCATTGTAGCATCTCTGTAATATTTATCATCGTATTCTTCTTCTTGTTTTCTTGCTTTTAATTTTTTCGATTTATATTCATCGGAATAGTATGCATCGTCATCGTATTCTTCACCATAACCGGCCAATTCTTCCAAATCCCTGTCGTCATCTTCTTCGCCTTCGTCATACTCATCCTCATCATCATCATAAGTTCCACCTTTCCTTTTGTTATTTTTTTCATTCTTTCTTTCTCTTTGTCTCTTTAATTCTGATAATTTGCTTGTTCTCAACTTTTTTGATTCTGAACCTGCCTTAATAGTGGTTGATTCGGCTTTCGATTGTCTGGCCCTTAATGCCAAATATCTTCTTTCTCTATATTTTTCTTTCTCTTGTAGACGATCATACAAAATTTGTTCCCTTGTCATTTCATCCATTGACATCAATTTTGTTCTGTCTTCATCATCTTTATATTTTCCTTCTAAAGGATAGGGGTCTTCCTCGTCCACTTCTTCAGTTTCTTTATCTGAAGTCTCTAGTTGTCTCTTCCTTGATCCGAGTCTTCTACCTGTTGGAATATCTGGTTCATAGTCGCTTTCATCCTGGACCTCCTCATCGGAACCCATACCAGCCAAAGCTAATAGATCATCATCACTATCACTCATAATAGTTTTTACGTTTAACTTGTCAAGAAAGAAATGCAATGTAGCAATATTTTCGTATCTCCCATTTGGTTTTTTCTCAAGTTTTCAATCTTAAACGTCGTGGATGATTTCTAAAAAATATCATAAGTGCACATTCCAATTAGTTCAGCCGAAAAAGGAAGCCCATATCAAGTAATCTATTTCTCATATATTAAAGAAGTAATAATTAGAACAATACAATAACCATATTTTATTACCAGATCGAATGTTACCACCAGATTCAAAGGGTCAAGGAAAACCTGTATCAAAATCTGGATCTGCTCCAAGACTATCTGTGACAGCTAAAAGATCACCTTCCATATTGGTTACGGATGCTAGAAAGAGTCAAATAAAGGCTCCATTTGCTGGTCACAGACTTGAGCAAATACAGAAGAACAGACATGACAATAGGGCAAATATGCAACAAAGAACAAGTGGTTTAGTTAACAGTATGCGAAGATCTTCATCAAGTAAGTATTCGGATATTTCAATTTCTAATTTGACATCAAATATTAGCGATATCCCCTCTTCAAGACAAAGAGAAGCCCCAAGGTATAGGTCGCCTGATACATACATGAGCAATAGAATTGGACCTAAAGTTCCGCAATATATGAAAACTTTACCAAGTAGAACTTCCAAAGTTACACAGAAATTGGTTTTGATTCCAGACGGAGATCTAACAAGTCATGATCTACTGGAATCCAGGGGAAAATCCACAACAGATAATATTTTCCAAGAAAATTACCATAGAACAAGGGCAGAACAAATGACAAAAGACCAAAGAGAGAATGAATATCCAAGAGTTACAGCTTATTTAATCGCAGAAGGCTTCAATTTAAAACTGGCTGCAAAATTTTTGGCTAAAAACCATCTGGTGTTACCTCGTTTATATGATGAAGCATTATATATACCTTATTCACTACCACTACTGCCGGGTGAAAAAGGGTATAGGGTTCAATCTAATACTTCATTAAAAATGCAACATGGTAATCAGCTAATGGAACATTTTATTGATAAATCTGAAGAACGTGATCATCACTATGAATTTTATTCTGGTGCAGATGGTGAAAATCTACATATTGAAACTGGTGAGAATAACAATGTTGATTTATTGACGGAATCCCCAAAAAGTAATTTAGATTTTAATCCATCTGAACCACAATTTTTTGTTAGTAATAGTCCTACTGAAAGTATATTAGAAGAGGAAATCCGTGAATCCATAAAAAAAGAAAGGGAAAAGGAAAAAGACAAGAAAAAGGAAGAAGAAGTTAAAGATATTGATTCAAGTGAAAAAGACCCATCCGAAAACTTTTCCTCATTAAATAATTCAAATATCTCTTTGGACGAAACTAACGCCGATACTCTGAAGAAAACAAACACACATAGATCTGGATATTTTAAAAAACACTCAGTACTACCAGATTTATCAAAGCATGCAGAAATGTTTATTTTAGATTATGGTGTTGTTGTGTTTTGGAATTTTACTGAAATACACGAGAAGAATATTCTTGCAGATTTAGTGTTTGCTAAAATTCAACCTGGTGAATTTGATATGGATGATGATGATGATGAGGATGACGATAGCGATGATTCTCCAACAGGTAATAATATTGATAATCCTTTTTCTGATGAGGATGATAATGATGATGATGAACAGGACGAAGATATTTCCTTAATTATTAAACCAGTTCCTGAACATGATATTGAAACTGAAGAATTTCACTTTGAATATAACAAAGACGTTCATACTCCTCGAATATATAATGATATGATTACTCTAAAATCAGGAGACCATTTGATTAAATTAACCATATCCCATGCAATTGCACAGTCCACTAAATTATCTCTATTTGAAAGCAAAATGTCGAACATTTTAAATTCAATTTCAAAACTTCCAAAAGCTTTAGCATTAACCGGTAAGTTACAAAATTATACAACTAAAAGATTATTGATAAAAACCGGAAGATTGTTTCAACTTCGTAGTGAAGTTAATTTACTATCCAATGTTCTGGATACCCCCGAATACTTTTGGTCTATTGAACCTGCATTACATCCACTATATACTGCAATTAGGGACTATTTGGAAATTGAACAGCGAGTTGAAGTCATTAATGACCGTTGTAAAGTGTTTTTGGACTTTTTCGACATTTTATCGGATTCTTTGGCTGAAAGAAAAATGACAAAAATTACTAAAATCCTCATTATTGCTATCGGGTTAAGCGTTGCCGTTTCCATGTTTGAAATCTTTGTTCGTTACCTAATTATTTCAAGATTATAACTTTATTAATTAATAAATATTTCAAATTCGCAATAAACATTATATAAAAATTATTATTTTAACATAAGAAAATTATTTCTTGTTACCGTAACGGTTAATAGACTTACCATCTGGAACAGTAAAGAAGACGTACTCACCATCTTTATTAGAATCTAAGATGTAGTAACCTTTTCTTTCAAATTGAAGAACATCACCAACCTTCATATCCCTAATATTAACATCTGCAATTGCGTCAGTGACAAATCTAGTTTCCGGTGTTAAGAAATCTTCGAAATCATCACCTTCTTCCAGTTTGTCCTTAGTAATCAAGTGATCAAAGTCAACCAATGTAATTGGAACATATTTTTCAGCGGCTAACCAAGTTAATTTCTTTTCAGTCTTTTTAAAGTCACCTTCTAGGTGCAACTTAGCGTCCATTGTCTTGACAACACCATCAGCATCCTTGTGGATCTTTTCAATGATACAATTACCCCAATCCATAAATGTGACTTCTTCCCCTTCTTTGATACCTTCAGCATCGGATTGTTCTAGCAAAATGTCAGAGGAGTAGTAAACATCCTTTTCGCCAACAGCTGGATTCTTTTTATGCTTAGGTTTCTTTTCGGAATGTAATTCTGGACCGTTAGATAAATGAACTTGAACTAAATTCTTCGATTCCAAAGCTGTATGTCTTGGAGCAATTGGATCAATAATTTTTTTATTAGCAGACCAAATAATGTTCCAATCAAGATTGATGATGTTTCTTGATGGACCTTGGGAAATGACAAAATTTTTCAAACCTTCAACAGTCATACCTCTTCTTTTGATACCTCTGACAGTTGGGAATCTAGGATCATCCCAGTTTGAGACGTACTTTTTGTCAACAAACCATTGCAGCTTTCTCTTAGATAACAAAGTTCTAATGAAGTTAACTCTGGCAAAATCCCAAATATGAACTTTTCTTAAATGTAAAGCATCCAACATCCATTCGTATTGCGCATTTCTATCTCTATATTCAATGGTTCTCAATGCATGGGTAACACCCTCAATAGCATCAACAACTGGAACACAGAAATCATAAGTAGGATACATTTTCCATTCAGTACCAGTTCTGTGATGAGGGGTTAAATTACACCTATAGATAACAGGATCTCTTAATGTTTTGTTTAAGGCAGTATAGTCAATTTTAGCTCTTAAACAGTTCTTTAAACCTTCTTCGGTGGCGTTCTTCATGTCTTCGGTAAATATCTTTAAGTTTTCTTCAACACTTCTATCTCTTCTACAAGATTTAATACCATCCATTCTTTCAGCTCTCATTTTTTCTAATGGAGTATCATCACAGTAAGCCTTGCCTTCTTTAATCATTTGAATGGCCAAATCATACATTTCTTGGAAATAAGAGGAGGAATAAGTGACCCTATCACCTTTAATACCTAACATTTGTAAATCTTCTAAAATAGAGTCTTGGTATTCGGTTTTTTCCTTTGATGGGTTGGTGTCATCAAATCTAATGATTAGTTTACCATGATAAGCATCAGCAAAGTACTTATTTAAAATAGCAGCTTTAGCATGACCAATATGTAAATATCCAGAAGGTTCAGGAGGGAATCTAGTAACAACTTCTCCATCTTTTGCATCTGGAAGGTCAATTTCAAAATTAGCTTTATGAACTTCTTTCTTACCACCCTTAGATAATTTTTTCATTTCAGCCAAAGAAGCTGATAATAAAGAAGCCATTTCACCGAATCTTTTATCGGATTCCAAAAACTGGTACCATCTAGAAACATTAATGTAGACAGCATTTTTGATAACTGAACCCATAACTGGATTAGCTCTTAAAGCACCCCAAATGGCAATATCAGCAGCAGAAATTTTGTAACCGATGATGAAAGATCTGAAGTTTAAATGAGAGTCTAATTTCTCTAAATCAACAGATAATTTCTTGAAATCTTTGGTAGTCAATTTTTCATATGCAAACTTAATCCATTCCTCAGATTCTTTTTTAGCTAAGATAACTTGAGGAAACTCAGTTGCAAAATAGTTTAAAATTTCAATGGAATCGGTGGAAATTGATTCTCCATCTTTTAAAAGTTTTGAAGAAGTCGGAACTTCTTTTGAAATAATCTTACCATCTATAAAATCGATCTTAACTTGGGCATTTTCCAAGGAGTTGACAAAAGCAGCAACTGATAGGAGCGCATAGTCAACTGCTGGAGCTTTACCGGCAATTTGCAATGTATAACTCATTGTGCAATATGAAATGGAGACAAGAGAGAAATTAAAAATGGCTAGAGATGTCGTCTGAAATAAATGGCTTGCGTCGTTCTTAAATACATTGCCCGTTCACCGTTTCTTAGCGGGACGCTGAAAAAAAAATTTTTATTTATGAGTTAAGAGCAAATGTCTTCAATACGATGTGGCATCCCTACAAAGAATAAATATTGTAACCCTTTCGAAAATGGCAAACAAGCCTGTTTTAAAATATGACGTTACTATTGGATATAAAGTTCCATATGGTTAAATAGGTTGAATAGGTCAATAAGAATGTTAATGTGCTTTGCTGGGGGATTTCTGTCAATTATTGGTGTAGAGAAGTTTTGGGAGAAGCATGAAAATATTTCATTTTTTTTTTTTTCAAAATATTTATCTTATAAGATAGGCTGAGCTTATGCAAAAAATTTATATGGTAGAACAGTTTATTTATCAATTATGCCAGAGAAGACATATTCTATTAAACAAATATCTAAGAATTCTTCTGTGAAAAAACCAAAAGAGCTTATATCGTATTCTAGAGATATTGAAGGTGAGTACTTTGTTGATGATTCTCAACTTAGTTATTACTATTTGGCCGATAATGATCTAAACTCTCCGGACGGTGTGGATCTTATTGGGGGATACGATAAGTTTATGAAAAATAAAGAACTTGATTTCGGTGAATTTACAGGCTTATTAAAAGCAATTCAAAATATTGAAGAGAAAAATTCCAGGAAGTTATCTACTAAAATTATCACATGGAGGGGTTTAATGAGGCAATTGATGCTTTTACCCTTTGAAAATCAAGATAGATTTATTTTAAACGTAGTTGTATTTGATGGTCAATTGTTCATACAATCAGATATAGATTTTTCCAAAGAAAAATTTTCTGAAGAGGAAATGAAAACTGACGATTTTGCTAAACGATTAATGTATTCTGGTTACAAGTTTGAAACAATTGCAACATTACCAAAACCATGGGCTCACTGTACTAGAAAGGAGATTGAAAAGAGAAACAAACTCATTGTCAATAATATTGAACAATATGCCACTGTTGTTAAAACTACCATAGGGAATATAAGTTTAGTTTTGGGAGCTGAGGTGGACTGCGCCTGGGACTATAAACCAACTAACTCAGATGACCCACTAAAGCATTATGTTGAACTGAAAACTACAGGTATCGTTGATAATCCAAAATCGCTTTTTATCTTTGAAAGAAAATTATTGAAAGCCTGGGCACAATGTTTTTTAGTTGGTATTCCAAAAATCGTTTATGGTTTTAGAGATAAGCACTTTTCATTGAGATCTGTGGAAGAATTTAAAACTGAAGAAATTCCATTGCAGTTTAAGAATAATCCTTTAACTTTACAAAAACAAGCACAAAATCCCAACATAAAACATGTCAACAAATGTATGCACTCTCTTAAATTTTTTAGTGGATTATTGGAATGGATAGACGATAATATTCCTGTTGATGATGAAAATAAAACTTATAAGCTAGAATTCAACCCACAAATAAACAAAGACTTTATTATTCTTTCAGAGAATACACCCTCAAAAACAGCCATGCTTCTTTCTCCATTTAATGGTGCAGAAGGTGGTATGTTAACAGATGAATTTAGAGCTTGGAGGCACACTTTAAAAGTTATTTCAAATTAGTTTACAGTTAGGTAATGTATTATATACTACTTAAAATTCTTCCGTAGTAACATTTGTTTGCCCTTCTTTTTATTTTATCAAGAGCATTTATTAATTATAAAATGATTAAATTATTGATTAAATAGATTAATGTTTCTTCACCACACCGGATGCGTCAGCTTTAGATAAAATGTATTTCTTATAATCATCAATAGTACCTGGGAATCTAGTAACCATACCTTCTTCACTGACCCAAATTTCGTTACAAACTGCTTTAATCATACTGACATCGTGGGAAACCATCAAAACACCACCTTTAAAGTTATTCAAAGCAGTCGATAATGCATCCAAACCTGACGTATCCAAGTGATTGGAGGGTTCATCCAAAATCAGGACATGTGGCTCTTTCAAACATAATGCTGCAAATGCAACTCTCGATTTTTGACCACCGGATAATGTTTGCAATTTTTGTAATGCCAAAGAACCTGTGATACCGAAAGAACCCAAATGACGTCTATATTCCTCATCTGTTTTACCAGGAAACTTTGTGCTCATCCAAGAAACAGCATTTAATGTCAAATCCATACCATCAACATGGTGTTGTGCAAAATACCCAATTCTTAATCTTGAATTTCTGGACACGGAACCATCTAGTGGGCTATTATCACCCATAATTAACTTCAATAATGTAGTTTTACCACAACCATTCGCACCAACAAGTGCAATTCTAGAATCCATTTGAATGTCAAGATCCACATGATTTAATAAAAGTTTGGATGGATCATAACCAAAACTAACGTCAAGAAGTTGCAAAATAGGTGGCGATAATTTCTCTGGATCTGGGAATCTAAAAGTAACTTGTTTTTCTTCTTCTGGAGCTTCCAAGATTGGAAGTTTTTCCAACTTTTTAATCCTAGATTGAGCCTCTGAAGATTTAGCCGCATTATATCTAAATTTATCAATGAAAATTTGTAAATGCTCTCTATATGCCATTTGATTTTCGTATTCTCTCTTTTGGTTCTTAAGCCTTTCTTCCCTAGTTGAATAGAAAGAGTCGAAATTGGAACCTCTATAGTAATCTAATCTTTCAGAATGTTGATGGATAATATCGGTAGCAACTTCATTTAAGAAAGCACGATCATGCGAAACAACCAAAACAGTAGAAGGATATGTTTGTAAATAGTTACCCAAATACGTACTTGAAGGAACATCCAACATATTGGTAGGTTCATCCAATAGTAATAAATCTGGTTTACAAAATAATGCTCTCGCTAATGACAATCTCATTCTCCAACCACCAGAGAACGATTTTGTTTGTTGTTTTTGCGCTTCCTGACTAAAACCTAAACCAAATAAAATAGATGCAGCTCTACCTTCGGCTTTATCACTTTCAATTTCGCTTAATTTTTCATGAACTTCTTCTAATCTCTTTGTTAAATCTTCCTGTTCATTTTCTAATTTCTTCATTTCCAAAGACTCGTCATCAAATTCACTCTTTAAGTTGTCAATGTCATTTATTCTCTTTTCAATTTGAGATTGCTCCATAAGCAGTTGCTTTCTCCAAACATCAGCATCCAACACGGACTGAAGAGCAATAGTTTCATCACCTTTAAGTTCCTGTTCGACATGTAAAATGGTAATATGTTTTGGAATATCTAATTCTCTTCTAGACAATGCTCTTAATAGAGTAGATTTACCAATACCATTCTGACCAACTAAACCATATCTTCTACCAAATGCTAATGTTAGTGAAGCATCTGATAAAATTCTTTGACCTTCACCGACATATAAATCAAAGGTGTCAATTTTAATATCTTTGGATTTACCTGCACCAGCACCAAATTCGATAGGGTTGACTTGTAAAAAAAATGAATCATAATCTTCTGCCTTCTGTTCATTGATCAACTTGGAGGCCTCATATTGAACAAATTTATTATTTCTCTTAGCAACTTTTTTGGCAATTTTAGCTTCTGCTTTTAATAATTTCTTTTTATCAACTCTACTTTCAATGGTTCTTCCTGTATGTTCAATATCTGTGGATTGTAATAAAGCCAGTGAGGAATCTAAATCTCTTTGATTACTGTTGATCAAACTGATATCCAACAATCTTTTAGATGTGTCACCCGTAACTTCTAGTTTAGCCATATTATCTTTCAATTTTTTCTGTAAGTTTTCCTTTACCTTATTTGATAGTTGTTCAACCTTTGATTTGTCACCACCTGCGCTGATAAGTAAATCGTTCAAAAATTTAATTTCTTTTGGAATATCCAGTTGTTGAGAAAGAACAGCATCCTCAGTTGAATTTGAAATATGTTGCACATAACCTAAGGCATAATCTGCTACAACTGCATCAACAGAAGGAACTGCTTGTCTGATTTGTAAGCCAAGATTGGACATTTTATGTTCTATGGGACGATCGTAACAAGTGTGTATAATAGAGATGTTATATATTTGAATAAGAGATGGACAAAATATTTTTCATCCTATAGCGTGAATGAAAATTTTCTGACGGGTGGAGCATTAAATGTAAAAACAACATCTTAATTGATCCATATGACTCAGTTTTTGTAGCTATTATTTATAATAGCTGGTGTAAATATGAAAATAATATAAATACAGAAGTGCTGATGCTCAATCTTAGGATATTCATCATTTCGAATTTCTCTTGTTTGGTTATTAGTTATCACCGGAGAAAAAAATTCAAATTCAGATAAAAGATTACAAAAAAAAAGTTAAATTAAATTACAATATACATCTGTATATATTTAAATGTTTCAACTCTTGAGTAATAGTTGGACCTTTCTTTTACCTGTAAATTCATCCAAGATAGATTCAATTGACACTTCAACTTTGTCAAAAATAGAGACTATCTTATTATTACCGCTTTTGTCAATAAATGAAAGTTTATAGTTGTCTTCATCAAATTTGGCTGAATTAACATCACCAAGGTATTCCAATTTAATTAAACTTTCAACGCCAAATTTTGGAACTAAAACAACAATACCGTTAGAGAAAACCTTCACGACATAACCCTCTTGAACGCTTTGATTATTTTTCATAACTTGACCAACATAATATTCAATACTTGCTCTACCAGCAAATTGAGCATTTCTATGACGTTTATTAATATTCTTCACCACTAAATCCATTTTGGTTTTGTCCATGTGCAATTCATTCAAAGGTTCATAACCGATGGCAGCAGCTAATTGTCTATGTGCAACGACATCACAATATCTACGAATAGGAGATGTGAAATGTGTATAAATATCAACAGCTAGACCGTAATGTTTAAACTCTGGATAACTGAAGTTACCAGAAGCAAAATATTCAGCTGCCATCATACATCTGGTAGCCATAATTCTAACTAAAGTATTGAAATAAGGATCTGCAGGATCCACACATCTGTCTAAGGAATCAGCCAATGCCTTTGAGCTTTCCAAAGAAACAGATAATCCTTTTCTGACACGTAGCATATTATTCAAAACTTCAAAGTTAGTAACAGGAGGAGCAGCATGCCTACGTAACATAGCAACTTGCGGGAAAGCATCATATATTTTTCTTGCAACAGAAATATTGGCACACAACATGAATTCTTCAACTAAAGAGTTAGTATCCAATAATTGTTTAATCTCCACCTCATTAGGATCAGCAGTTTCACTATCAGTATGAACTTTAACTTCAGGTGAAGCTAAATTTAGTGCTCCAGCATCCAATCTTTTCTGTTTTAATTTCTTGGAAAGTTTCAACAAAATTCTCATACCTTGTGTTAATGGATCTTGCTGAGATTTATCGTCAATTCTGATTTGAGCTTGTTCATATGCGAAAGCTTCTCTGGATTTAATAATCGATTTAGTAAATTCAACGCTCAAAATATTAGCATTTTCATCCATTTCCCAAATAGCAGAAAATGCAAACCTATCAACATATGGTTTCAAAGAACATAAATCTGTACCCAATAACATTGGTAACATATCGATTCTTTTATCAACGAGATAAACCGAGGTGCCTCTAGACGCACCTTCTTGATCAAGAGCTGTACCTGCCTTAACAAAATGAGTAACGTCCGCAATATGAACACCGACTTCATAATTACCATTGGGTAACTTTCTAGCATGTAACGCGTCATCAATATCTACACACCCAGGGGGATCAATTGAACAAATAAGTCTATCTCTGAGATCTTTTCTTTTTGATAAGAGTGGATCGCCATTATCAAGACTTTCAGGAACTTTCCAATCATGACCTTCTTTTGGTAAACATTCCAAAACATTCTTTGAAAATGGTCTATATTCAACATCATGCTCTAATAATAAAGCCTCTTGTTCAGCGTCCTTATCTTCAATATCACCTAAAGTTCTAACGAAATGACCTTCTGGGTATTTTGAAGTAGATGACCAGCTATCTATTGCAATAACAATTCTTTTACCAATTAATTCCTTGGATCTTCTAGTTCTGATTCTGATTTTGGGAAGAGATCTATCCATCAAAATTACAAAACAATTTTTTGGAGCATTACTTGAGACTTGATCTTTATTGACAGAATTTGGTGCAAGCTGGCCAACATATAATCTCCAGCTTCTCTTAATAATACCAACAACTTTACCGGTTGGAACAACTTTATCTTCGTCTTTCACGGTTTGTCCCTGTGCTTTAATAGCTTCTTGTGCTAAAAGCTTACGCTCTTGATCCGTAATGATAACATCATTGTCATCATCATCACCAATTTCATTTTTATTAATGATTTCTTCATCAATAATTTCTGTAGACGGTTTCTTCCATTTACTTTTGGGTAATAATTCAACAACAACAGAATCACCATTGAAAGCTCTATTAAGATTTTCCCTGCCTAAAATCAAAAGTGGCTTCGGCATAAAAGAAACAGGAACAGTACCTTCTAAAAAGTTATAAGAAGAAACATTAATATTACCTTGATATAAACTTCCATTTTTGATACCGCCCATTAACCTTGCACTGGAATAGTATTCTGGATATTTAATTTGATTCAGATTCTTAGAGAAGTTTTCACCGGAAGGTAGCATGTCTTGTAGTTGAGTACTATTCGGTAGTAGCGAAATATATTCATGTAAAGTGAAGGCCGAAAGATTATCCTTTGTAGCTAGTTCCTTATTCAGTTTATCTCCAGTGATCAATAAAACATTTATATCATATGTTTTAAGGTGTTCAACATAAAATTTCGCAGTTTGTCGTATCAAACGATCATTATAATCATTAATTATTTCGCCTTTTTCTCTCGTTAGGAATGTAGAGGCCTTAAATTCATTATGGAAAATAATGCATCTTTTATCTTCATTTTTAGATAAAGTTCTCAATCTAAGATATATTGGATAACTTCTGTTACGGACTTCATTTAAAACAGTTTGGGGAATAATAACATCATAAAATACTGAATCATTTTCTAAGATATCAATAGCATTTAAAACAACATTAGTATCAACAATAACATAATGTTTGCCTATGTTTTCTTTCGACAAAAAGAGTGGAGTAACGGATAGTATTGGATGTGGAACTTCACCAGTAGGACCCGGTTTATAGAAATCAGCACATGCTTCGCAAGCTTCAGATGAACATGGAATGTCGTCTCTTAAATAATGTTCTCTGACAATTTTGAGTGCATTACCATTTCTTGATCTAACAAAAACTTTTTGGGAAACAGCCAAACCAGTTGATAGTCTTTTTCTTTTCAGTGGAAAAACCATTAGTAATAAAAGGTAATCTTGTGATGTCTAATGGAATAAATAAGGTAAACCAAAAAAAAAATCGTAGGTACAAAAAATTTTCACCTCTATTTTTCTGATATTGTGAGATCCAGAAAAGATGAATATTTATAATTTGTAATTTCTGGGGATATTACAATAGTATTAATTACTTATTTATTTATTACTAGTTACTATACATGGAAACTCTATATAAAAAGTTACGCTCTCTTATTCAATGCTTCTTTCTTGTTCCAGGTACTTAGCCAACTTTGGGAATCAAGTTTAGGAACAAAGTAAATTCTCATGACATTGTCAAATAATGGAATTTTTGGCTTTTGTGACATCAAAGCTTGATTTATGGCAACTTTTTTTCCCACTTTAACCAAACCGCCATCTTCAGTTTCCATATAAGCTTCTAAATTTTTAGATCTGAAATTATTATGCTTGCCATCTGCAAAATAAGATTCAGGTCTGTTCATAACCAATTCCATGACTTCAAATGGCGTGCTTAATTCACTCACCTCAGAGATGACATCAAATTCGTCAGTTGTTGGATAAAGTATCATTGTTGGGATGATTAATTGTGATTCCAAATCGTTTGGATCTTCTAAATGTAATTTCGCATTGCCTATGGTTTCACTACCATATGATGAATGGATGGTAGTAAGATTTCTTAACTTAATGGCTTCTTGAAGGTTTATTTCAATCTTTAATTTGGCTTCTTCCTCCTTTTTCTTTTCCTCTGCTAAATCTTTAATAGATTGTATTTTGTCGTCAACTTTTCTTTTAAAATAATTAACAGCGATATTTTTTTCATCTATAGAATGTGCTTGATCTAAAAGCTGTCTAGCTTCATCATAAAATCCAATAGCAAAAAATGCCTTAGAAGATCTAAATAAAGCTTTCACATTATCAGGTTGTAAAGCAAGACACTCTTTACAATCATTAATACATCTTCTGTAATTCTTTAATTCTAAATTACATGCTGCTCTATTCAAATATAATGCACCATCAATGTTGTTTAAACCACATAGTACGTTTAAACCTTTAGTATAATACTCAACAGCATCGTTATATTTCCTGGCCTTGTAACAATCATTACCTTGTTTTTTGAAATTTTCTGCGATTTCGTCTGGCTCACCTTCATATGCCAAAGCTTTTAACGCTTCAATTTCAACACTATTACCACCACTATCATTTTCCTTTAATTCATTCATAAAAAATGGTAGCTTGTTCAACTCTTCCATAATCTCTTCAGTGGGTTTTGAAGCAACGTCAGTTATCTGTGGTGGTAACTCTGGTTCTCCCTCTTTTCTTGCATTTTCAGATGATTTGGTTCCTGGTTTATTAGCATTTTTCTTCTCCCATTCATTTAGAATAAGGTCAACAGCATTCTCATTCCCAACTTCGTTAATTTCAACCATGTTTCTAGTTGTGCAGTATATGTATTCCGTTTTTTTATATGAAAATCCCAATTCAAGACGAACAAACATAAAATTTTCAAGTTTTTTTTGTAATTTTTCTAGCACAGCCCAGTTTTTCTACTAGAGAAATTTATCTTCCTGAATTTTTCATTTTCATGATGTCGGTGTTCTTTTAATATCGGAAGACACACAATCAAAAATGGATGTACTTATTACTAAACATGAAGATACCGATCTCTCTACTGCCATGATTGCTGGATGTGCAGCGGGTGTGGTCCAGGCAATTTTCCTTTATCCTCTAGAGGATTTAAAAACCAGTTTACAAATTGAAAACCAGACTATTCAAACTAAACCTCTAAGATTTCAAAATATTAATTCGAAACTGATAAGGTCCCCATTAGTTGTGGGAATGGCATTAAAATCTTCTTCACATGTGTTTATTCTATATCAATTTTCCAAACTTAAAGAGAGAGATACTTGGAAAACATCACTGTCACAATTTGTCGTTGCTGGCATGATAACACCACTTTTGAAAAGTTTCTGGGTTATTCCATTTGAAAACATCAAAACTAGACTGATTGAAAATGCCCTGCTATTAGAAGGTATGAGAACAATATTGGATGGAGAAGTTAATGGTAAAAGCTTTCTGAATAGTAAGAGTAATGGGACGAACTTGATTAAGAGAACTATTTTCGATATTGAGAATAATCGAAGAATAAATGCACTAAGATATTACCACAAGTATCCAAGTATTACCTTCAGCAAGATTGTTCGAGAAATTTATCAAACACAAGGATTATGTGGATTTAAACAAGGTACATGGATTACAATACTAAAAGAATGTTTGAGCAGTGTTGTTTGGTACGGTTCATTCTTATCATTTGAAAAACTGGTCAATCTCAAAAGGGATTCTAATGATGGAGTAAAATTTGCCGGTATAGCCTTTGCCTCATCGGTTGCTGTTGTGGGTATTACGCAACCGATTGATGTTTTAAAAACAAGAATGCAAACGAAAGATTACAGATTGGTTTACAAAGATTTCAAGACATGTGCTTCTTCCATATTTTTTGAAGAAGGATTTAGTAAATTTTGGAGTGGTTCACTTCTCAGAATAAGTAACATCTATACCTCAATATCTGTTAGTTATTTTATATATGAGCTCATTATTAAGGATATTAATAGTTCCAGTGAAATTAAACCATTTGTAGCATAGAACATATAACCTAATATTTCAGCACATAACTACAAAAATATGTATAATTATCACGCAAAACAGCTTAGCAACCATAGCAGCTTAAATACCATTCATAACTAAACGGGTGCATCATTTTTTAATTCAGAAGTAGGTAAGATTAATCGGCACCGATCAACCATTTTCTTACCGCAACATCAATACAACATATCGCTAAATGTGGAGTAACCCAAGAGTAAATAAGTTCACCAGAAGGTTGATGTATTAAAAAACTAAATTATTGTTTCCAATTTCTGCTATTGACTATACTAATGTATATAGATATATATTTCTAATTTAATTCAGAGAAATTCAATTATCATTCTTCCTTCCATCTGTAGAATTTCTTGTAATCTTCATACAAGTTTTTAAACACACCTCTACTTTGATTATCCAGTGATTTATTAATGTAGTTTAATTCATTTATTGTAAATAAATCCAAAACAATATAAATACTAACTTCTAGGTGTTTTTTCACTTCTAAATTCACTTGGTATTGTAAATAAAATTTAAGATAGTTAAACAACAACACCGGGAGCGATCTTCTTAAATTTAATTTAATTTGAGCCAATGCATTATTAATAGACGCATCTTTGAAAGAACTGTCACTATTGGAAATATGTATCGAAATATTATTTGTGTTTGGCTCACATAAATTACTGACCAATCGCTCAAAAGACAAACCAGATTCACTTTTCAACTCGGCAGACTTTACAAATAACAGTTTCATTAATGAAATGAAAACCAAGATTACCAAATGATGTCTATTAGATAATCTGAACCTTTGATATAAAATAATAGATGATACAGTTTTTGTCAAAGTAGTATAAAATTCAGTGGATAACTTATCTGAGTTTTGTAAACAATTGGAAATTTGACAAGTAAATGCCAAAATTATTTCAACAGAATATTGTGTGAATATCCAATTCTTATTTGATGCCGATGATTTGATAGAATCCAATAATTTTGTTAAAGAATTCATGTAATTATCGGATTTTTTTATAGTCAATAGAGATATTCTTGAAATACTAACCACAAATAAATGCTGGGCTAATTTTAACCTAGCATCATCTGAAGATTTAAGTACACTGTCAATAAAACAGGAAATAACTGAAATAAACATGTCCAAATCATTCTCTCTAACTTTTAAAAGAGAGTTAGTAGTATTTTCCCACAGAGCATAAAGATTATCTTCGCCTTGATAAAATTCTATTGTTTTGATATAATTTTCAATGCTTGGGTAATTTTTAACGTCATTCAGGGTAACATACAAAGCCAAAATATAGTCAGGGGTATAGGCAGTTTTCAATGCACAAATATAGGTGAAAAGGAGATTTTTGACCATTGTAGATTCCTTATAATTTTGACCTATGTCCTTTATTATTTCTTTAATCTGTGGAATTGAATAATTGATACCTTCATTACTTTGAATAGTGGATAAATCTTCCAACAAGGTACAAACATCTCTTTCAGATAATTTTGTATTTCGAGAAGCAAGTAGATCCAATGATTTTGAGATAAAAACTGAAGATAATTTATCCCGTCTAGATGATAATTTTTCATTTTTAATTGACATTGATTTGTTTAAAAGTGATAAAGCAACATTTAAAGCTTCAGTGTTAAAAACACCTTTTATAATTTTCAAATCTGATATTTTTTTAATGAGTTTATTAAACACATTTTCAAGATAGTCACCAGATTCCGAAATTCTGTTTAAATGAATACCAAAGACAACATCCACTATGGCCAGAGCATTGTTGTCGGGCTCTTTGGCATTGGCAGCAACTAAAAAAAACAGGCTATCCAGTTTTGTTTCCAAGTCCGATTTATATGTAGGCAAAGCTAAAAGTTTAATAATGAGTTCTTTTGCATATAAATTAGTTGACTGTTTCAATAAACTATTCAATACTGATATTCTTTGCTGTTTTTTGTATGCATATGCAGAAATACCGTTCAAGTACTTAACATATTCATCATTAGATAAACAATTGTTGATAAACGAATCCATCAGCAAATTTTGATCTTGAATCATGTAGTTGGAAAAAATATTACATAGAGCATTTTCATTCGTACTGCATAACAATGATTTAATAATAGTATCCATTTGCTCTTTATTCAGTGACACTTCCAAAAGCATAAACCACCTTTGAAAAATAATAGTTTTGAAGGAAAGTGAAGCTTTTTTAAAATATTTAACAAATCTTTCAATAAGTTTTTTAGTAGATAAATCGACATCCTGCTCTAAAATTCTTAGCATGGTAAAATAATAAAACTCATCATCAACAGGTTTCAGATCAAGTAGAGATTGGAAATTAAATCCTCCCAGATCTTCTAAATCAAATAATGTGAATATATAAAATTTTAACTTCCAGCTAAATTTTCCCTTAATATTTAATAATGATTGTAATTCAGGTTTCAGCCTGTGTAAGTTTAGAATTAACGTTCTACTCAATGCATTCTGAACAGAACCGGTCACACCCTTGAGTAAACCATTTGCAACGGAAACTATGGCAATAGGATTAATATCCTTATTTTCTTTATATTCATTAACCAGTTCCTCAACCAAATCAGATAATTGTGTATACGAAAGAGTGGCAATTTTTAGAGAACAGTAGTCCACAAATTCATCTGAACAAATCGAAGATTCCATATTGGCTAGCTGAACAAATTTAGACCATAAATTAACAAATTGAGAAATTTCTCTCGATTTCACATAACAATCAAAAAAGGATTTCAGTAAATCAATGTGATTATTTGGAGAGGAGCAAATTCGAAAAATGTCTTCACTAAATTTAATTCCAACTTCAGAATTTCTCTTACAGGCTTCTGTTATAATATTTAAATTTCCATCTGGTCTTTCCAATGCATTGCTGACAAGTGAAGAAACAAATTCAGTGGGTAGCGTTTTATTCAGTGAAGTAATTTCTTTTAAAAAGTCCGCAGAATAAGCTGGATATATAGTGATGAAATTTTTAAATATTTTTTCTAATTCAACAAGATCAACTTTTAAAATAGTGAGTTTTAATAAATAAACCAATTCTTTTGAAGATAGCTTGTATTCAATACTGGATTTCAGAAAGTATTCAAGATTCTCAGTAATATTTGGAAGATGTTCTTTCTTATACAAAACTTGAAATATCATTGATTCCAGATTCTTACTATTTTCAGGATACTTTTCAATAGAAATTAAGAGATTAGGTAAACAAAAAGAAGAAAACTCTATAATATGTTTTTTATCATATTTTAAACTATTCGTGTTATTCAATTTGAATATAGAATACACAAGACTAAGTATCCTGTGTTCTATTTCTGTAGTGAAAGAACAAGTAGTAACACAGTTCAATAAATATTTCAGAACAGTAATGTTCTGATCTTGAGAAAACGCTAATTTAGAATCATCTAGTAAATAATTTATACTTGTTGATAAAACTGCTATAAGTTCAAGATCAGAAAAAATACTATCTTCTTCAATCTCAGCAAATGTTTGAGAAAAAATATCTCCAAATCTGAACATATTAGTTGCCTTGTCCCGGATAGTAGAAAGTCTTTGGTCACTATTACAAGTTTCCCATAATAAATTGAATAAAGACCAGAATTTAGAGGAAACTTTGCAGCTGTGGGATAACTTATTAACTTGTGAAAGTCTATCACAAAGAAGCTCTAATATAAATTTTTCCTTTTGAGGTAAATAAAGTGAAGTGCTGTTGTTTAAAAGTTCACTGGATATCTTACAGATCTGATCTACAGAAGTGTCTTTGCTTCTGAGATAACGTGTAAGTCCCACTGTTGTGGATAGATCCAAAACAATATTCTTTTCGGACATTAATATTGTAATTTTTTCAAACCTTTATTAATTAAAAGTAAAAAAATATGATACGAAGTCTATCAGAAGTTAACATGAATTTGAGCTGATGAGTGAAAATATTATTACAAAAATTTTTTTATCTTCGATGTGTGAAAACGCACTTTTTCAAATTCTTCTTCAAACGTAGTAATAAAAGTTTTTTACGTTTTCTGTACTTGCAAAAGCTTTTAATTGATTATTTTTTTTGCTAGAAATAAGAGAATACAATGTCAGATTTAAGCCAAGTATTTGATGGTGATAACACATCTAACTCGAATTTTGCGAATTTGGCCAAAATGCATCAAGACAACAAGAATGACAATGCAAAATCAAATAATAGTTTCAAATTTAATGTAGACAATTCAAGTGCATTAGAGAATGGTGAAGAGAACAAAAAGCCGTTTGGATCAATTGAAATAAACAGTAACAATTTGGTTAATTTTGGCGTTAAGAAAGATGAATCAAAGGCCTCTTTTGTTCCATCTAGACTCGGTCCTAATAATTCTTACAAAGCTGACAACTTGCAATTTGACAAGAAACAGGAGAAAGCAAAGAAAACAACAGCTATTTCCGAAAAATTTGGGAACCGACAAAAGGAAAACATTAAAAGCCAAGAATATAATTCTAGTTTAAAAAATGAAACCAGACAACTTACTTTTAATATTCAAGAAAACGATAATAAGCCAGCTACCAGTTTCATGTTAGATAACAGTAATAGACAACTAAATCGACTGGATACCGAGCATACTGCCTCGCCTTTTATTTTTGGTCAGAACACCGCTGTGATAAGTTCCAAATTTGCTTTTCATCAGAAAGCAGCTGATGCAGCCAGTGATGACCACAAAGTTAAAAAGAAAGCAAATCAAAATTCAAAAGAAAATATTAAAGAAGATGGTTTGCCGATGTCCGAGTATAATCCTCCGCCATTAATCGATGAAATGGAAATTTTAAACGATGATGATTATTTAGATTTTGATGTTGATGAAAGAACGCAACTTCCAATTAGAAGGCTTCCATATTCAGATGGTCCTATTTCCAAAGATGACTTAAAATGGTTAAAAAATGGAAGACACTTGGATTTTACGGTGTCCAACACTCAGGATAAAGCTGTCTTATATTTAGCTTCAAATGATATACAAAGACACGAATATAAACCTGCTGATGTTAATCTTTTTCCCTTTGATTTAGTTCCTCAAAGTGATCATTCGGCTGCATATACTAAGTTCTTGAACCAGTTATATAAAGAATTCGAGCATTTGTTGGTAGATCAACAATACAAATTTTACAGTGAAGATGATGAGGACGATATGATGAATATTGGTGTTGTTAATATTATAAGGGAAAGGTTGCAGGAGAAAAAAACATTTCTAAGAAAGCTGGTAACATTTACGTTAGAAAATATGAAAAAAATGATAACTCAAAAGATGAAAGATGAGATTTCCTTGAATGATACGTGGGTGATGAACTATGAAGAAATTCTGAATGTTCTGAATTTAATGAATGCCTTATATTTTAGTCAAGAAGATGAAAGAATAATCCTATTGCAGAAATGGGTTGAAAGAGTAGATCTTCAACCGGATGATGCAATTTTTCAGGCAGCTTTTGAAGGTTCTAATAAACCGTACCAAAACTTTAGTTTCTGGTCCGTTTACTTGAAAAAAATGGTAATGAGAGGTTCGTTTGCTAATATAATTGATGATTTGAATGTTTCGAAGTATGAAGAGCTAAAAGAAAATGATTCTAAATTATTTCAACTAATCGAAGATTTCAAGGACTTGTTATCTAATTATGATTCTGTCAAGTTCTCATACGATTTAAAGGAATTTTTGAAATGGAAAAATTCTGCAGTTGAATTACGAACTCAAGCTAGCTATTTAGATGTCAAAAATAAAGATGTTTATACAGAAATTTTGGAATTGTTAGGAATATTATGCGGCTTGCCAAAGACCATTGAAGATAATTCAAGTGCCTGGTATGAATGTTATTTAGCATTATTTCTTTTTCAAATGCCATCCATGAAGTTTGTTCCAGAATATCTTGAAAGATCATTAAATTTGGATTCTGAGAGTAAACCGATCGAAGGTTTGAACACTTGGGATTCAATTTGTGTTGATTTATTTAGAGGGAAATTTTTAACAGTTATTTCTTCTTTAGAAGCACTAGACAAATCAATTGCTACATTTACGGCAATTTTAATGGAAGCTTCAGGTCTGTTAAAAAATTACATCGATATTGGCACGCCAGATGGTTTGGTTAATAAGAAAAAAAAAAGTTCAGATATTAGTGAAAACATTGATTCAATGTTGGAGGACCTAGCGTTGACATACTTGAATGACGATGATTTTTTTACAATTGGTGTGGGTATTTTAATTTCAGTGAATAATAGTAAGACTAGAGAAATTCTATCGGAAGCATTACCAACCTATAAGATTAAGAACAACGATGATTTTGAATGGATTCTATCTATTTGTTCAAAGTTAAAATTACACCAAACCGCAATACACATTTATAGAATACAGGGTGAAATTCTTTTCGAAAAAGGTTACCAATATGAATCACTATATTGTTTTGCAGAATCAGGTGCATCTGATAGAGTTGTAGCTATAGTTTGGAAAATTTTTGAAACTTTATTGGTCGAGGGAAAATTAGAAGATACGTTCCTAATTGATAAAATCAAAGCCAATGATATTGACAATCCGATTTTAAGACAAGCATTGGCTCCATTGAATTCACTATACAAAATTTTAAATGATTGCGATAGTGAACTTTGGTTTGAAAGAATAAAAAGTCTATTAAATTTTAATTATCTTCAAAGTCATTTCAAATGTATTTTACTTTTGATTATTTATCCATTTTTGAACAAAAATGCTTTTTCAGTTAATGAACTAGTTGAAATAATCAAAGTCTTGAACGCATACGATAATGAATTAAAACTGGACGATGGTAAATGTGAGAAATCTATGAATATGTATGAGTTAGTTTTAGGTAATAAACACCAAAAGGTAGGAAATTTTAAATTTGATTGGAGACAAGAAATGGAACTACCAAGTAACCCACTTGCTTTAATTACTGATATGAGAAAGAACATCTCTATGGAAATTAGTTTCCGGTTCTTAGAAGAATCATGACGAGGAGCATTCAGAATAATCAAAAAGTAATGAAGTTAAATGATTAAATAAGTGGCTAGATAGATAGATAGGTAGATAGATAGATAGATAGATAGATAGATGGATGGAAAGAGACGCATGCAATCATAACACATTATATTTGTGTGCTTTTAACGACTATTCGACCCATTTAAATCTCTCATAAGATGCCGTTTGATGCCTCGACGATAACAAAGAAATTTTATCACCGCCGACGAGAAAACTTTTGATTTCACCTACATTAATAAGTATTCTTTTTTCCTCCTGTTTTCTATACAATTCATTAATATATATATATATACATATATATATATATATTATTTACTATCATGACTACTTACGACAACGTTATTAAATTGAGAGAGACCAATCAGCTTAAATGTTTATACACGTAAGTATATTTTGTTAAATGTTAAGCTTTTCTTATCAAATTTTTTGTATGCTAACATTTCATTTAATTTAGTATCATTCGTGATAGAACTACTAGCCGTGGTGAATTTGTCTTTTACTCGGACAGAATCATTAGATTATTAGTGGAAGAAGGTTTAAATCAATTACCTGTTGAACCATATAAAATTCAAACTCCTTTAGGCATTACATATGATGGTCAAAAGTTTCAAGGTAAAATTTGCGGTGTTTCTATTATCAGAGCCGGTGAATCTATGGAACAAGGACTAAGAGACTGTTGCCGGTCCGTTAGATTAGGTAAAATATTAATTCAAAGAGATGAAGAAACTGCAATGCCTAAATTATTTTATGTTAAACTACCAGAAGACATTCAAGATAGATATGTTTTCTTGTTGGATCCATTATTAGCTACAGGTGGATCTGCTAGTATGGCTGTCGATGTTTTGTTAGAAAAAGGGGTTAAAGAGGAAAGAATTTTGTTCCTGAACGTTTTGGCAAGTCCAGAAGGTATTCAAGTTTTCAAAGAAAAATATCCGAAAATTCAAATTGTTACTGGTATGATTGATGAAGGTTTAGATGATAGAAAATATGTTGTCCCTGGTGTGGGAGATTTTGGTGATAGATATTATTCCATATAACTTGATTTCATGTGTAAATAATAATCAACTACTCTTGTTTACTTTTACAAATCCTTAGATTATAGTTACGTAACCCTTTATCTTCGACCTTTGAGGCATCGTAATCTAACCTCCTATTATCCCTCGGATAGATAAGAACTTGGTTTATATGGTATGGCTAAAGCTGTTGATTAGAAATATTGAGATAATAAGCTCTCTACTATCTTCTCGTCTTATCTTTGATGTGGCGCATTAGATCTCGGCGTACTTGGTTCACCAGCCACGCCGTGATAGCAAAAAATCTTACATACATACATCTTTGCACCAGATTCAAATCACCCTAATTGGGAATTCAAATGTCATTCATGAAAACAAATGACGGAATATAAATAAAATACTTTTATTTACATTATTTATAGCTGAACTTATGGCTTTATCAGACACGATATTTAATCAGCCAATTATTTTAGATAATGGATCTGGGACAATTAAATGTGGATTTGCAGGAGAAGAAAAACCCAAAGTAAATTATTCGAATTTATTGGGTAAACCAAAATACCATAGAGTAATGCCATCATCAATTTCAGAAACGGACACATTTGTTGGGAATAAAGCACAATCACTGAGAGGATTACTCAAATTAACGTACCCTATTGAACATGGTATCGTAACTGATTGGGATAGTTTAGAAATCATATGGCAAAACGTTTTACTTGATGATTTAGGCGTTAATTCATTAAAAGAACATCCTATGCTGATCACAGAAGAGCCACTAAATCCGAGACAAAACAAAGAAAAGTTATCTGAAATCTTGTTTGAAAATTTTAACATACCTGCAGTTCATTTCAGTATTCCCTCGGTATTATCATTATATTCAACGGGTAGAACAACTGGAATTGTTTTAGACGTTGGTGATGGCGTTAGTAGTGTTGTTCCTGTTTATGAAGGGTTTGTAATACCTGGATCTATTAAAAGGATGAATATAGCAGGCAGAGATATAACAATGCAATTAAAAAATGAGTTAATGCGTAATGGATATTTTCTGAATTCATCATCAGAATTCGAAATTGTAAGGAGTCTAAAGGAAAGGCTGGGGTATATTTCAATGGATGATAATAACAACGAAGTAATAGATTTATTAGATGATTTTAAAACTTTTCAATTACCTGATGGCAAACTTATTAAAGTTGATGAAAAATCATTAAAAAAACCATGTGAAATTTTATTTAATCCCGAAAATTTTGGATTTGAAGAAGTTGGAATTCATGAAAATTTATATAATTCGATACTAAAAACCGATGTTGATTTAAGATCAAAATTATTCGAAACGATTATTCTAAGTGGTGGTACAACATTATTCAAAAACTTTGGATCAAGATTACTTAAAGAATTGCAAACTAATGATAGTGAACTTAATTTAAAAATTTATGCTTCACCAGATAGGAAAATTAGTTGCTATATTGGCGGATCAATTCTTGCTAGTTTAAGCACGTTTAAAAATATCTTGATAACTAAGGATAAGTATCATGAAGATCCAAATTGCGTCCATGATAGGTTTTTTTAAGAAAAAACAAAATATTAAGACAAAATATTTATCTGCATATATAGGAAACTTTGCTAATTGAACACTGAAATGATAGTTAAATATTAATAATTATAAGCCCAAAATCTGTATTAAAGTAAAATTACACATTAGAAAACAAAAATAAATTGAGTAAATGAATCTTTATAACTCTAATTTATAATCATATCAAGTAGTAAAATAGAAACAAAAAAAAATAAAAAAGTAAACCCTAAATCTATCCAAGTATAAAATAAAATAAAAATGATAAAGTAAAATAGAATAAAATAAAAAACAAAACAAAACAAAACAAAATAAAATAAAGTGAAATAAAATAAAATAAAATAAAATAGAAAAATAAAATAAAATATAATTAAAGATTAAATAAATAAAAGCCGAAGACACATATAGCTATCACTGTTAATTTTTCACTTGTAATGGTCATCATCCTGAAGATTAATTGTACAAATATCTATTCCAAAAATTTCATTTGTTGAATATCCATTTGTCAAATTATTATTTGTTGTATTTTTAAGTAAAAGTTTTTTTTTCAAAGGAGGTAAAGGCGAACCTAATGATTTATTACCAAACAACTCCGTAACATTATCTATGCCATTCCCATTAGGATAAATAACAGAATTCAAATTATTAGCACTATCTCTATTTGACCCAATTGGCGAAGTATAAAAATCATCAAGGTATGAAGGTGAAGTCCAAAGTTTTTTCATTATCGACGAAGAGCAAGCATTAAC
Organism: Kregervanrija fluxuum; assembly: GCA_003707275.3. NCBI lineage: Eukaryota > Fungi > Ascomycota > Pichiomycetes > Pichiales > Pichiaceae > Kregervanrija > Kregervanrija fluxuum. The sequence goes on from PPNM03000024.1 coordinate 56,409, forward strand.
CAACGGACTATTCATTATACGCGAAGGAGTCCTAAACTTAGAAGCATGTATATCTGATGATATTGGTATTTGTAAATGTTGCTGGTGTTGTGGTTGCAACAGCTGTTGCTGCTGTTGCTGTTGCTGGTGTTGTGATTGTTGTAGTTTTGATGTCGATGTCGGAGTTGATAATGACGGAAATTGTTGTAAACTCTGGAGTTGCTTTTGAATTGGTGGTAAAGAAACTTTTGATAAAGAAGAATTTATATTGGGAGTTATTGGTTCTAGTAATGGGCCAGTTTCATGCATTCTAATCGGAGATAATTCAAAATTTGATTTGCAACTAAATGATGAAGTGAAATCTATATTTTTTGAATTAATTGAATTATCAATAGGTGAATCATGATAAAAGATCATTGGAGATGAATTTAAAGATCCTAGGCTCGTACCATAAGAAGAATATTGTATATTTAATTCCGGTATTGAACCTAAAGTTGTTGTGTTGATTGGTGTTTGATTCTTGAAATCCATTTTTTTCGAAATTGAGTCAAATTTATCTTCATCGTTATTGTAACTATAATTATTACTTTTAATATTGTTTACATTATAATTATTAGTACTATCATCATCATATTCATCGTGGCTTTTATTTGAAACTGGAGTTGATAGTAGCAAAGATTCACTTGATTCATTTTGATTTTGTGATTTTGATGATTTTGACTTTTTAACTGAATTCGATGAGTTGATGTTCCTTTTTGATTCTTTAATATTACAGAAAATATATTCATAACCAGAAACAATTTGCCAAAAATGACCTTTACGATCTTTTGATTTTTCTGCTTTTTCAAAAGATTTGTTTAAAGACAAATTATGTCTGATTGAATTTTGCCAGCCAACTTCACCTTTCTTATAATATTTAAAGTTATCAGAGATCCATTGATAAATTTCAGCTAAAGTTAATCTTCTTTCAGGGGACCTCAGTAGAGCCATACCAATTAAAGACGCATAAGAATAAGGAGGCTTTAAATTAGACTCAAAAACGATTAGTGGCATTTCATGAGGCTCGGGTATAACACAATCAACAGGACCTTTGAACTTTCTGGATCTCTTTGCGGTAATATCGATATTCGACGATGGAAATGACCGTTTCTTGTTGGAGAAATCTGGTGCTGGTAATGGTAACTGGATTTTTGGATTTAGGTTATTTTCTTTATCACTTGAAGAATCATGAGTTGGGCTATCATTTAAGCTTGTACTGTTGTTGTTGTTGTTGCTGCTGCCGCTGCCGCTGTTGTTGATTTTATTGTTGCTATCATCATGTTGATTGTTATTCTTTTTATTTCTACCAATAATGTCCGAATCATATCTTAATTGGGGCGACGAAAATTCCGGAGACAATAATCCGTGTTTTTCTGAATGTAATATGGAATTATTACCATCGTCCATCCGTTTAATATTTGAAGTCCTTAGAGTTGAATGTGGTGGAGTTTTCAACTCAAACGATTTGTTTGTGGGACTTGACAAGTTTGCAGGTGGTAATAATTGCAATGATTCTTCTGACATTTTTTATGCTAGGGTAAGGCGATACTGAATTGAATTGAATTGAATTGAATTGAGTAGAATAGAATAGAATTGAATTGAATTGAACTGTATAGTATGGAACTGAATGTAGTTTAAATTCTTTTTAAATTATTAAAGCGGGGAGTGGTAGTAAAAGCGGTTATTAATATATTTAACTGGGTTTATTCTAATCTTTTGGATTAAAAACTATTGATTGATAAATTATCGCAGTGTTCAATATATGAAATATATGGAGTAAAAGAAGTAGTTTCAAACAAAAAGATGGGATTATCTATCGAATACAAGAATAATGATTAATATAATTGAATTGAAATTTATTTTTGAATAGTTTGATATATTGAATTCGATAAATGCATGTATAATATTAATTTGAAACTATGATTGTAAATGTAATGAGTATAAAAGAATTTGTAGAGAACTAAAGGTTAGTTTTGTTAATATTGATCGCAGAATAAACTTGAGTAGTGCAGTAAGTGCAAAAGAATAATCCAAGGAGATGCCATTAGTTTTATTATAATAGAACGCAAATGTCAAAGGTACGGTACGTCTTATTGATAGCGCAGCTGCTAAATAAAACCATTTTACGTGTTTCCTGTTTGTCTTTTTTACGCGTGGCTTTGCCAAATTGGGGAATATTGATCGTTCTGTTCACTGTTTAAACCCAGAAGCTGGACACGAACGATTTATTTTCGGTGCATTCACGTAACCTGTGTAAATAAGTGTGATTATTAGTTTTATGGTGTTTCTTGGGTACCGTGATTGTTGTGGTTGCTGTTATTGCTATAGGTTGCGGCCAATTTTCAAAACTTTTCCTTTACGCATTTTATAATGAGAGTCACCAGCCACTATGGCATGGTTGATCTGGTGTGCTAGTGTGGCGCATGCATGATATCTATTTTTAAAATCATAAAGGGGAATTGGATATTACTCAACATGGATCATAAAGTTTTCTGTATTTTCTCTGCAACTTATACGTTATAGTGGTGTTAAATAGTTGAGTTTATAGACGTCTATTCTTTGATACTGGAATTGACTGTCTCCACATACCACCGCCGAAAAGTTTTACTGAGTTTGTGCTAACGATCACAATACAAAGATTGAAAACTCCCTTTTAAAACCATTTTCTAATTATTATTACTATTACTACTACTGTTTCTACTATTATTATTTGCGTGCTCACAGACTCAATTGAAAAGAAAATCAAAGTATTCAACGACTACCATAGTATTATAAGTTGTTGAAATATAACAGCATCGGTTATATTTCATTGTTTGTATTTCAATACTTTACTTCAAAGATTTCTAGATGACTTCACCCCAGTATCCACATAGCACATCTTCGAAATGGATTCCAAAAATTCTCAAAAAGAAAGAGCCGAACTATTCGGATTCACAGTTGAAATCGAATACATCCAAAGACTATATTAGTTTGGCCCGTAATAGAAGATCGTCGATGACAGACAGCAATTTCAAGGATCCAATTTCTTCCGTTGAGCTAATAGATCACCCGTCAAAAAGTCGAAATTCAAAAGGTTTGGAGGCAAACCCTGCTGCTAAGAATACATTATCGAATTTAGTTCCCGCATCATCTTCTTCTTCGTATTGTGCTGATGCTACCCCGACTTCCGGTTCTTCTAAAAATTCTAATAATATGATTTGCGACTCTTGTAAATGTTGTGGCACTCTTCTTATTTATCCATCAAAAGTTTTTAAGATCAAATGCCTTGTTTGCAAAACTTATTTTGTTATTGATATTAGCTTAATTGAAGATTCGTCGTTGAAAACTGATGAAGCCAAGAGTTTGCCACCAATGTCGTATAGGTTACTAAAAGATGTCATTAAAAATTGTGAATCAAATAACGCTGATAAAGGAAAAAAAGACTTGCACCTAATATTCAAACCAGTTGAAGATACTGTTTTTATTGCGTTCTCCAATTTCAATATCTTGAATAAATCTTTTATCTTGGATTCAGAAAAAGAACCAACTTATAATTCACCAAACTTGAACTTTAATGAAATTAAGAAATTCTATTCGTTATTACAAAATTTACCAACAAAAAGGCCAATGTTTAAATTGTTACTTGGGGGTTTACATTTATTGCGTCATCCACCAATTGTGAAAGATTTTAAGCAAATTTCATGGATATTAATAATATTAGAGTGTCCACTTTTGATTCAATCATTGATTGGTACATCAAATAATCAATTAATGAATCCAGAATTGAAGTCAGTTTGTTATGATATTATTAAAAGAATCATTGGATTCATTTCATATCTAGATAAAAGTACCAATCAGTATTTGTGCCATTGGTGGTCTAGATTACCAAAACCAGAATTCTTAAAAAAAGTCGAATTCTTTAATTTATATATTACATTTCATTTAACTCGTTTTATAAATCATGAATTTTTTAGCACAGTTATTAAACCAGGTGCATACTTATCAAATGATTCAACTTCAGATGATGTAAATTACAAAGATTCATTAAATACAAAAATTATCAGGCCAGCATCAGAAAGTACAGACTTTGGATTATCAATTGGTCTGCCATCTTGTATAACCTCGGGTAGTAGAAGGGGTTCAGATGTTGCTTTCAATAATAACCCAGAATCTTCCTATTGGTCGCCAAACAATAACATTGAAAAGGAACATAACATTAAAATTAAAATTCAACAATATTCTGATGATTGGCATTTACGAACAGCATGTAGAACAATGTCATATTTCTTTTTTGCAAATAAAAAGCATTCAAAAATTCCCAATTCTTGCTTTTATAATAGTTTGGTTGATTATATTAATGTTAAACAAGATTTTGATACTTGGCAATTTAATTTAAATGCAACAAAACATGAAAATGATTCAAAAAATCCAAACCATGATCCAAATTTATTAGTAATTGATTATCTTAAAGCACAAACAAATGCGTCATATTTAGGAATCTCAACAAATGGTCCAGTTATTAAACGTGCAAATTTTACGTTTTGTTCTTTCCCATTTTTACTTTCTCTAGGGGCAAAAATTACAATTTTAGAGCATGAAGCAAAACGTTCGATGGAGCGCAAAGCTGAAGAAGCATTTATTCAGTCATTAAATCATAAAACTTCTTTTGATGTCTATTTTAAAATTAAAATTAGAAGATCACATATTACAAGTGATTCATTAAAAGTTATTAAATCTCATCCAAATGATTTCCGGAAATTAATTAGGGTTGAATTTATAGATGAACCTGGAATTGATGCAGGTGGATTAAGAAAAGAATGGTTTTTATTATTAACAAAAGAGTTATTCGATCCAAATAAAGGATTATTTACAGTCTATAAAGAGTCCAATTTATGTTATTTTGCCATTTCAAATATGAATAATGATGAATTATTTTATCTTGTTGGTGTCGTTTTAGGTTGTGCCATTTACAATTCAACAATTTTGGATTTGAAATTACCAATTGGTTTATATAATAAAATTATGGGTCGTAAAGTGACTCTGGATGATTTTATCCAACTAAACCCAAGTTCCGGAATTAATTTAAAAAAATTAATTAAAATGAAAGGGGTTGAACAATTAGGAATTTATTTTGAAGTAACATATAAAGATATTTTTGGTACAATTTTTACAAAAGAATTATGTAATAATGGTTCAAATATTTTGGTTAATGATTCAAATAAATCAGATTATATTTTGAGATATTATAACTTTATGATGAATGACCTTGTTTCAAACCAATTTAATCAATTTAATAGAGGATTTCATCAAGTTGTAGGGGGCAATGCGTTATCATTATTTACACCTGAAGAAATACAATTGTTATTAATTGGTGATGATAATGAGAATAAAATTGATATTGAAATTTTAAAATCAATTACTAAATATAATGGTTGCGATTTAACTGATTTAACTGTTCAATGGTTTTGGGAATATTTTGATAATTTAACAATAAATTCACAAAAAAAATTACTATTATTTGTAACAGGATCTGATAGGTTACCAGCAACAGGATTACCGTCATTAAATTTTAAAATTTCAAAATTATTCAATAAAGAAAACAAAACAAGTAATCAAAGGTTACCGATCTCACATACTTGCTTTAATGAAGTTTGCTTATATGATTACGAAACACAGGATATTTTTAATAGGAAAATGGAAATGGCTATTTTCAACAGTAAAGGATTTGGACTACGTTGACATTGATTTATACTTTTATAAAAATTTTTATTATTTGTTGCATATTTTAATGGTTTATTATTATTTTTTTATTCATATATTTGCATGGTTTTTTTATTTTCTTTTTCTTTTAGTATAGAAAAATATATTAAACAATATTTACAGAACCAAACTAATCCAAAACAGCATATTTCTTCAAATTTGCTGGTAAAACGTCATATAAGTTCTTTGACTGTAACCATTTCTTGGAGAAAATTCTATCAGAGTATTTATGAGCAGAATCGGCTAAGATTGTAACAATATTTGAACCTTCAGGTAATATTTCAGCAGCTTTTGTTGCAGCAACAACATTTAATGCAGCTGTACCACCGACATAAATACCTTCTTCATCCAATAATCTATATAGCATAATAATGGATTCTTCATCTGGAATTAAGAATGCATCATCGGCTAACATGATATCTTGGGCAACATTATTCGTAACCCTACCTTGACCAATACCTTCAGTAAATGAACCACCGGATTTTTCTAATGATTTACCACCACTTTTAACATAACTATAAAGACAAGACCCAGGTGGTTCTGCAATATAAGATTTAACTTCCGGATGAACAGTCTTTAAATATCTTGTAATACCTGACCAAGTACCACCGCTACCCGAAGAACAAGTAAAAGCATCAACTTTACCCTTTAACTGTTTCCAAATTTCTGGACCGGTTGTTTCAATATGTGCTTGCCTATTATCTAAATTATCAAATTGATTTGTCCAATAAGCATTTTCTAAATTTTCTGCATGTCTTTTAGCTTTATGATTAAAATTTTCTGGATTATCGTATGGAACGACTGGAACTGGATAGACTTCACAACCTAATAGCTTTAAAGTTTGAATCTTCGATGGTGCTTGAGTATTTGGCATATAAATAACGCATTTATAACCTTTTGCACGGCAAATATGTGCTAAACCAATACCAGTATTACCAGCAGTACCTTCAACAATCGTTCCTCCTGGTTTGATTAAACCACGAGATTCGGCTAGTTCAATAAAAAATAAGGCTGCACGATCCTTAACTGAACCACCTGGATTCATCCATTCCGCTTTACCATAAATATTACGGTTCAATTTAGAAGAAAGGGTGTTCAGTTTGATCAATGGGGTATTACCAACTGCACCTGGTAGTCCGAGTTCTGACTTTAATGGCTGGAAAGACTTATCATAAGACAAGTGTGCAACGCGACTAGTACTTAAACACCTTTTGCTGATAGATGAAAACATTCTTATTAGTGACAAAACAACACAGCTCAAAGTAAAAAATAGTTCTGTAAATTTTGTATATATCGTTTATCCTCTGTAAACGTTGCAATTCTGGAACAATCGGTTTTCTAAACATAATTAGGCAATCTCACGTGATAATATTACCTAATCAACGGATATACCTAGCTCGTTTTCTCTTTTATTCGTTTTATAAAGTATTAACATAAAATATACAACCAGTAGATTGTTTTTATCCAACCTTTGTATTAAGAAATTAATCTTTGTAGCTCGTTTTTATCACCAGGAGAAACATTACATTCGACATTTAATACATGATCGTGATCATGTTGATGTTCAACAACAAATTCCTCATCTTCCTCGATAGAACCGTAACCACCAGTTTTAAAGGGTCCATATTTTTGCACATCGCTTTCGTAGTATAAATAATAATGCTGAAAGAAGAATATAAAATCAGCCAAAACAACCTCAATAGATAGCAAAAATTTAGGCAAGTTTTCAACCATAGCACCCAAATGACGGGCTTCGTAGGCATCTAGAGCTAATTGAACTAAGGACAATAAACCACCAGTAAAATCTAACCAGATCATTAAGATAGGCCAGCCATGTGTAGACTTTCTGTTATGATTGTATAACATTTGTGGAATGTTTTTACAGACGCTCATAACAACTTTAACCAAACCTAAGGAAGTAAATAACTCTAGCCAGTTGAACTTCGAATCTTTTGGAGTAAATCCATCACTTATAATAATGTAGGCACTACCAATAATTAGATACAATATAACCGAACATAAAATTATTGAGCCTAAGTGAGACAATTTTTGATTATCATTTCTTTTGTAGCCCCAGACATAAGTTTGAGATAAGATGAATAAATTAACAAAAATTCCATGTAGACCAAATGCCAAATCATTTAACCTAATCAAAGGAAAAGCGCCATATTTTTGATGAAATTCTTCTCTAACAAGTGGAGATAAAAACATAGAGCCTGTATATACCGAATAAAGAATAAAGCCCATAAAGTTGAAAAACATATAGTCAATCGAAATGCCTTGAACTGATTTCAACTGCATATTTGAAATAATGGTAGGATATATGGAGATTGAAAAACAAATGACATAAATCCATCCTGTCAAGTGTGATAAAGATTCAATTAACATCGTTGATACGTCTTCTGTTATGAGCTCAAATTTGATGAAAGTATTATCGACGAACAATTAAAAAAAGATTGTTCTTATATAGAGGAATAGTATGTGAATATAATCTGATAATGTAGATTATTTACAACATCAAAACGTATTTCAAATCGGATAAGAAACTATCAACCGTTCTGTCGGAATTGTCAGAACAGTTATCATCCGCCCGCAGCTTATCATTTTTTTATTTATATTTTTTATTTTAGACTACCTCGTGATGATATGACTAAAAACTTAAGTATTATTATATTTATGTAGGAAAAACAGTAAAACATATTTATACATATATAAATATATAAAAGAGAAACTTAAGAAACTATTGCACTCCGACAATAGAAAGTTCTAAAGTCCACACTCTTCTGATATGGGTCTTAATTTTAGTTTGTTTCATTGGATTACCATCAGCATCTTTTAAGCGTAATTCTGATAAATCGACTTCAGTTTCAATATCGGACCACCAGCATTTTCTAGCAGGTTTTCTCCAAAATAAAAGAAGTTTGGTACTATTCGTATTTTTCTCCTTTCTAACTCTTGAGCTTGCTCTAGAAACCGCTTGTGCCAGAGTACTAAATCTAGATCTTTTCCTTTCACTGGTAAGAGATACATTAGATGAAACAGGTTTTAAACTTGGTGAATCTTCCGGAGATGTTGGATTGGTAGTAGTACTGTTAAGACGAACCAGCGTCAATGAAAAAACAACAGTTTTACCAGGTTCCAATGATCTATGTCCCCAATCACCATCAAGTTTGAATCCAGATGAACATAACATGTCCATCAAATGTTGTTCAGCAGGCCTTAATTGCTTACCTGGCTGATATCCTAAACCATCAAATATTTTATCATTCTCTAAAAGTTTTTGTCCGACCAATATTTTAACATATCTCATTTGATCAGCATTTAAACCTTGTATCGGAGGGATACAATAATAGTCTAAATCTTCTCTCAAGACAATAATTGACGGTTTGTCGTTCAAAATGTTTGGATCACTTACATCGTACACCTGGTTATGGTTATGTTCAGTCATATGTAAATCTCTAACAGCGGCGTCGAACATTTGACAGATATATTGGAAACACTCAGGTGAAAAATTAACATAAACAATATCATCGTCTGTTAAGTTGGTTATGACATTACCATTAGCATCAACAAAAACACCGTTAGGAAACAAACATAGTAAAACACTTTCAGGTAATGCCATCAAGTCGTCTCTTGTGATAGTAAACAGCTTACCCCTTAAGTTCATTTTGATTTCAGTGTTGTAATCATCCATCATTTCATCTGCTGGCATCATAGGGACATCACCTCCCTGTGAAACTTGAGTGATAATGTCTTGTTGTGACATGTTGTTATGCTAACAAGTTGTGGTGTAAAGTTCTATTTTTAAAAGATTACCAGAATCCTCCTTATTTAATTTTATGTGAATTATCTACTTGTAAGTTATCAATAACAAAATATTCAAGTATTTATGATGGTATCAATTAAAAAAATCAGTTGTTTAAATAGGCCACCGTGCAAAATGAATAATGATATCTTATGTGGTATGCAATCTATAAATTTTTATCTATCACTCAAATAAGTCTATAATATCTAATAATATATCTGGACTAAAACTGGTACAACTCTAATATCTAGGGGTCAACTATAATAATAAGTATGACTCTATTTTCAATTAAGATAACTAAGTTAAAAACGCAATTAAAATAATTTGCGAGAAATTTGAGTTGCCTCCTTTACAGACCGGGTAATTTGTTTTTGTGTTATTTTCGTTTTGGTTAATTACTAAAGGATTACAAATAGTTTTTAACAATACTTAGAGAGAGCATGTCGTCTGGATGCACATGTAAGACAACAAAAAATAAGAGAACAAATAACTCTTCGGATTCTGATTCCGATGTTTGGGCTTCTGAGTCTGATGTTGAAGAGCGTTTTGAACCTAAAACTAACGAATTTTATGGTCTAGATAACACACCTATGCATATTAACCTTGTATCTTTAAAACGAAAACATGGCAAACAGGGTTATCTAGATGGTTTATCACAATCAAAAGAGGAAAGCTTACAAAAAGGTTTTGATGACGGTTATCCTTTAGGTGCCAAAATTGGTGAAAAAATTGGGCAACTTTTGGCAGAAGTTTCATTTTTAAAGTTTAACAATCAAATAGAAGAAAAAACTTATGACGAAGCTATGTCTGACCTCGCTGTAACCAATGTACTATCGTTTAAATATTTCAGTGAAAACCTGAGTTTGACTGACATTTTGGATCATCCAGTGATAAAAAAATGGACAAAGAAGCTATCATCTATTAACTCTATGGAATAATATTTCCTTTTACTTATCCTTTTTACTTACCCTTTTTACTAATAATATATTTCGAACATAAACAAAAATAAAACCTGCTTACTTAAATAACATGAACATAGGTTGAAACTTGTTTCTACCAGAAGGAACACCAACCTATATAGTGCTGGCATAAGTTCTCGACGGAGGTAGCCTGTTGAATTAATTTATCCACTTGAGTAGGGACATTTAGTTCTTTGTATCTCTTAAAATCGTTACCTGTCAATTTATCATTGATTCTCCTCAAAATAAATGCAGCTCTGGCATTCCGAACTTCATTCTTATATCTAGCAGCCATTTGTGCAGCTTCTTCATCAGTAATTTGACCATTTCTCAATAATTCATTATAATTTGCATCAGGGAGAGTATGATCGGTGTTTTCAATAATCTCCCGAATAGGGAAATCAAATCCCCAGTTAATCAATGGATCATATGCAAAAGCTTCTAAAATGGCCATCAACGATTCTTTATTATCTCTCAACACTCTCATAACATTTTCACTGGTAATCCTGAATGAACCTTCAATACCACTGACCTCCATGGCATAACTTAACATTCTTGTTAATCTAAATGGAACCTTTTCTGGATATTTTTCTCTTAAAATGGCAGCTTCAAAACAATCTCCAAAATCTATATGAATAACTTTACCTGTGATTCTATCCATCATTAAGTTAGATGGATGTCTGTCTCCTAAACCAAGAATGTAACCAACCATAGACATAACGGCCAAAGATCTGGTATATGTGGTTCTTCTATCTAGCCATGCTTCGGAAGATTTTGATTTAAACCATAAAACCTTATATAAATCTTGACCACGAGTAATATCCAGGGCGTAAGTAAAAACTTCAACTTTTTCTAACAATGTTAAATTATCATAATCTGGCGACATCTGTAACATCACTCTATGCTCAACATCTAAATAGATCTTTCTTGGTTCTCTGTACTCCTTAATCAATACATGGAAAGTATCAGAGTTTGGAACCCAACCCAACAAACCAGACGATGGAGAAAGTGGAATCGCCGCATATCTCTGAATATCGACATGTCTCTTAAAACATTCTGGATCATTGGCCAATAAAGTGTTAACCAAACCAAATAGTTGCATAACTAAACTATCTTGTCTAATATCTTCATGTCCCTTTAGAACATATTGATAGCTCTTACCATCACTACCTAGAATGTTGAATTTTCTAGGTCTTTGTTTCGAGGTTATAACAACCAAAATCGGTTCAAACTTAACAATACGAATGATTCGCTTACCGGCTTCATATGTACCAGGAACAGCCAATTCTAGATTTTTAGCGTGTAGTAATTTTGGAGAAACGTGTTGCAAATCCAGATTTTGCAGTTGTGGCAACTGTCTAGAAATTCTTCTAAAGACGGCATAATATAGATCCCAAGCTTGGTTTAAATATGCCGCATCTCTGGTTCTCCTAAAATTATGTAGCCATTGGTGTGCATCATTTAATTCTTTACCAAATGCATTAGTAAATGATACTTCTCTTATAGTTTCTGCTCCCTTATCTAACATTTGATGTAATGGCTCTAAAATGGAAAACATTTTTTCAACATTGTGTTCACCAAAATATGATCTGGACGCATCTTCTAAACCTTCGTACCACATTTCATGCCATAAAACTGCGACTCTAATCAACTCATTACTAACCATATCTGCTTGATCGACTAAAACGGAGGAATGTGCTCTCATCTTATCAATGATCGTTAGAGCAGCCTTTTGTCTTGAAATACTTTCAGACTTAATGGCAACTGTTAATGGATAAACCAACGCTTGAGGATGTGCCTTACCCAAATCTGATAAAAGGCCCAACAAAGATTGACTAACAATTGGGTCGGGTTGGTGAATATGTGAAATCAATTGAGGAATGACATCCAACCAGGTATCAATCTTAACCATCTGAAAACCTTCCTGTAATGCTACCGCAACTTCTTCAACACCACCAAAATTGATCCATAAAGTTAACAATCTAAGAATATCCTGAAGAGGGTTCGATTGTGAAAGTGCAATAGAATGAAAAAACCCTTTCACCGCAGGAACGACGTAGCGAAGTATAGAATTCATATTTGTCGGTTGTATATCTTGTGCCGACTGTGATCTATCAATATAGTTTTCTATCTGTTTTGATTGAGGCGAAATAACTTCAAAATTTGCCAATGCCCAATTATGCCATGCTTTGTACCAATTTGAATCAAAGTGAGTAGCTAATAAAAATGATCCCAAAATACTGGAAGCTTCATTTTCAGTCCAATTGTTTACCATTGCAATTTTCCATTCACCTTGTTTTAAGTAACATCTTGCTAAGAGTTTAGTGTACTTTTCAATGTTTTCGGAAATTCCCGGGACGTTTGTTGGTAAAGGTTGGGTAATTGCTTCGTTTTCATTAACACCAAGATCCTTTGATAGTTTAGAGGTGAAATTAACCAAATGGTTCAAAGCTTCTCTTTGCTGACCTCTAGCCCACATGTACTTCAATTGGGCATATACCACAAGTGGTGGGGCTCTATTCGCTTGTTGGCCTGTTGCACCTTCATCTAGTAATGAATTTAGCGATTTTTCAGCTAGACCTAATCTACCACTCTTTCTACATAAATTGGCAAATTTGATCCAAATTTCCATATCTTGCTTTGGTTTAACGACTAATGCTCTGGCTTTCAACATTCTCTGCCAAATATCGACATTCTTTTGACAACCCAATAGTCTTTTATTCCAAGTGTCCCTAATATGGATTCTCTTTTCTGAACCTTGTGGTAAACATTTGTATTTAATGATTTCTTCCAATTCAGCCAGCATTTGGACCCTAACAACAACACCATAGGCTCTATTGTATGATTCACTGACCAATGCAGTAATTTCAGTCACCAACAGGTCTCTAGCTTTTGCGATTTGTTCTGAAGCTTCACCAAAATTATTATTATGCAAAGATAAAATAGCATTAAAAAATGCTTTGTCTGGAGACTCTTTTTTCATAACACTAATATAAGTACCCATACGTTCCCATTGACCTAACCCCCAGGCAGCCGCAGCGGCAAGAGGTGCGATAGCACGACGAATATCGGTTGAGCTATTAGTCCATTTATCTAGAGCCAATTTACTCAAAGTTTCCCATTCACCCAAAGCATGTAAACAACGCATTTTACCCATTGTTATCTCCGTAGAGTTTGGCTCTTCTTTTTCTCTTTCATTATACGCATGTAAAGCGTCATCCCAACGTTGCAATTTTTCATACCAAGTCTCTTTTAATTGTAAACCATGGTGTTCTTGAGCATATTTAAGAATACCAATAGCAGCATCTGATTGTTGTAATTGATTGTTAATACTGATAAGAGATTCAATCGTTGGAATTGATGGCTCCTGAATGAATTCTAATTCTTTGTAATGTAGAGCTTTGGCATATGCATGACTCCTTTGTGCGTATTGACTCAAGGTCTGAATACGAATTGGTAAAGATTTCTCATCGTGTTCCAGATATTCGGTCAAGTTCAAAAGAGTCTGGTGTATTTCAGGAGAACTATTTGGGGAAGATAAAGCAATACATAAAGCTTGAGCTAATTCTCCCTGGTACTGAATATGTAGTTCATTCCAACAGCTAGCAAATGCACAGTTAAATAAATCTTTAGCAAGGGGCGGATACACTGTTGCTAAAGATGAGCATGCTCTTAATGCTGGTGAAGAGGACTCTTTCAATAATTCAATACTTAATTTTCTCATCCATTCTTGCCAGTCTTCTCTGGTTCTTTTGGTACTACAATCCCAAGTATTTCGCAATGTTTGTGGATTGACTTGTAGCTTACGTTGATGAGCATCTGAATTAGTATCACTGTATGAGCCTGTGTTCATATCTGGATAAATTGCTGCAGCAGATGGTAATGGTTCACCTTTAAACAATTTGTCAACCAATTGATCATATAATGAATATTGTAACCTGTTCATGATTAAAACGGAGGTAATAACAGGAACAAAAACACTGAAATCTTGACCCATTTGTAGTAATAATGAGCAAATTGTGGCCATGGCAGCGTTTCTTAATTCTTCACTATCTGAATTACTCAATAGCCTCAATAAAGGTTGAATAATTTCACTTGCGTAGTCATTTAATGCAATATTCTTAGATAATCTACCAATACATTCGATGGCAGATTTCCTGACATTCGGAGAAGAATATTCAAATAAATTAATCATCGGGGGAATAATCAAGTAAATATATGGTTCAATATTGCTACCAAATATAACAAATGCTTTTAAGACTCTCAATGATGAAGCATTACCTGGCGAAGTGTCTTTCTCCAAAACATCAAGAAACATGGTAATTAATTCCAGCATATAAATTTTAAATTCATCATTCAAAGCTTTTGAAACTTGTTCAATAACATCAATTATCGTAGTTTGTAATTTGATGTGAACAAAAAATTCTCGGATTAATTTGAAAATATCGGGTAAATAAGGCCTGATATTCAACTTAACAATTTGAATTAATTGTCCTAATTGTTGGAAATATGTGACAAGCATTGATTGCGGACAATTGTGCATAACTGAAACAAATCCTGGAATGATTTGATCTAAAAATGGAATACACTTTATATCTAAATTTTTGAAAATGCGCATAATTGTTTGAGTAACAGCCATATAATGATTACTCAAAGAAGAATCTTTTAAAATTTTCAACAACGTTCTAATAACAACAGTTGGAAAATAGTCTTCATTGGTTGGAGATTTACCCTTCATTAATAACTCCATATCAATGGAAGGAGCATTTTGTTCTGCAACTGTTTCAGCATCCTGCCCTTTTCTCTCAACTTCCCTGTGTTTGTATGGGTCTAAGGCACCTAAAATACCCAACAATCTAACAGTTTCACGTCTTGCAGAAGCAGACGTTTCAGATTTTAAAATGTTGACCAACAAACCTAACAATTGAGGATAATCTAGCAAGGGCTGAATAACATAACCGGAAGAACCTGAAACCTGACCCAAAGTTTTTAAAGCGGCGTCACGCTTATAATTCGAGCTTTGATCTTGGAATGTGTCCATAAGTATAGGCATTAATTGTGGGATATAATTCAACATCTCTTCACCACTAACTATAGACATTTCACCAATGGCCGCAATAGCAGCAGATGAAACAGAAGAACTCGAATCGGTTGCATGTGGGATAAGGGCATCCATAATCTGTTTTGTATAAGGTTTGGTTAACTCTCCAGTTGAAAGTATAAGAATGGATAGTGTAATGTTTGTTTCTTCTTTAATACGTACACTATTTCCGCCGTATTCCAATTTTGTAATGAGCTGTATTAACAATTTCCGAAGTGGTGGGACAATGTATGCTGGGTTGAAAAATGTCAAACGACCAACTAGTCTAACGCTAGCTTTTCTGATTTCAAAATTTTCATCATTTAACGCCATGAACAAAAGCTTAACATTATCTGCCTGAGATAACTGAGGATCGAATTTATCACCTAAACTTTTAAGAACTTCTAATCTGATTTCCGTAACTGGATCGGTAATACAAATAGCAAGTAACTTCACTAGAATTTCGCCAACGTTTTTAAGAGAGTGTTCGCTTCTTTCCAAACAAATTGAACTTCTCAGATAAATATTCGAACAAGTTAACGAAGCTTTCAACCTCACTTCAGGGTTTTCATGTGTGATATAATTTGAAATTGCGTAACAAACAAACTCGGTCAAATTATAATTCTTAAAATCAAAAAAACTTAATGCTTTTAACGTTTGTAAGATAATACTAACATCAGAGTCTTGATAATAAGTCAAAGGCTGAAGGCCCGCTAATTGAGAGATATTAGTAGATGATTGATTAAAAGAACCGCCTTCTTTAGATAACATGTTATAACGATAATTGAAGGCCAGATTACTATCAAACAATTCCTCGAAATCGGGGGCGCCAGGGTGTTTAAATTCGTAACCTGAAAGACATAAACTAATTGTGTTAATAAGTCTGTCATTAATAATCGGTTCTAGGGACGGTAAATTATCAATAAAAATTTTCAAAACACTTAACATATTGTCATCAATGGGACACTTAAGAATATATTTCAAAATCTGATAGCTATTTATAAACTTTGTCAGTGGTGGTCCTAATGCAATTGCTAATTTTGCAAGACAGTAAAAGCAAGAAGATATCTCTTTTCTGGCTTTAGGAGATTTCTGAGATAGTCCATCTTTAATACTCTCAAGCACGACACCATTTAAGTAGTTGATAATATTGTTTTTAGTTTCGATTGCAATATCTCCAATACTTATTAAAATGATTGATCTATCCTTGCCAATCTTTAATTGGGAAATAAAATATAATAAGACTCTATGCATGTATTTATCCACAAATTTAATTTTATCGTATCTAGCCAATTTGGGAATAATAACCGTGACTTCTTTTCTGACATCTAAAGCCTTATGGTCTTTCATGCTTAGCAAAGTTTCATACATCTCATCAATTTTGGAGGCCAACACTGATGTTCCTTGAATTACTAATTCTCTATAGCATAATAATGAACCGTGAACAAATTCAACAGGGCTATTGATTGTTTGTGCCAAAGATCCATTTTGTCCTGAACCATTAGCATTGACTGATTTAAATACTCCAGATGCTTCGTTATATAGTTTATTAAACCAATAAAGCCTTAATTCGCTATCTCTTTCATAAACTATATTTAGACAGTTTCTCAAACAAATGGCTGCATCTTCTCTAATGGATGATTTAGTGTCTCTTAAAACTATCCATATATTGTTGAATATTTCTTTAACATATTGATATAATAAAGCAGGAGCGTTTTCGGCCAATGAACTAATAATTAAAATAGCTGCATGTTTTTTGCTTTCCAATTTCTCGGATATTAGCCATTCCAAAGAACGCTTAACTTCGAAATCAACAAAATCTCCACTTAACGAACTTCCAGGGATAGCAAGACGGCCAATTGTTGATGTTGCGGCTTTCATGACTTGAATATCATTTGATGACAAAAGACGACGTAAATAATTTGCATACCTTGTAATCATATTTGAATTTTCCTCTGTTGTGTTAGTTGCCGCAGTTAATTCTGAAAGTTGAGTGTCATCAGAAGTTTTGGTAATTAATTCAACTAAAGAATTTATGGCCTCAACTCCACCCAGCTGTTTATTTGTACTGGGACTATTAATTAAATCAAAAATTTTTTTGTTAATAAAATTATTGTAAACAGATAGCTGTTCCGTAGAATTTATGTCTCTTGAAATTAGAACAAAATGCTTTCTTAGGTCTTTTGCAGCTTTGGATCTTCTAATTTCATCTCTTGATTTTAACTCCTGAAAAATTTCTTCAAGAGTAAAATTATCCATGGTATTTAGAGCACCATTTGGTATCGAATTCACCCCTTGGATTAGAGATTGTGTCTGTGACATTCTAAATTTGAGCTGTATGTATCTTATCTAAACAAGTTGATAAATGAAATGCTTTTTTTCTATATAGTATGAAAATCTTGGCTAGTTAAGCAGGTTTCTATAGATGATAAATGTTAAGTTAATAGTAAACTAGCCCAAAATTCTGATGTTATCCGCAAAAAAACAATTAAATTTAGTAAAATAAATTTAATGCTTGGTCGATAAACAATCATGTCACACTCCGTCAACATAAATTCGCTTACTGAATATCTAAAGGATATAAACTGAGCGGGTAACGGCACAGATTTCAGTTTTTTTACAATTAATTTCGAGTTTTTTGAAAAACAATTTTAATAGCTATATAGTCCTTACAAACACAATACTAATGAGAAAATACTTAAGCGGAACACTTCTTCAATAATTCATCGTAAAGTGCAACACAGTCAGCAGAGAACTTTCTAATACCTTCAGATAATTTTTCAGTGGCCATAGCATCTTCGTTTAATAAGAATCTGAATTTTGGTTCATCATCAATAAAAGAAGCCTTGGCGATATCTAAAGATTTAGCTTTTTCAGCACTTAATAATTTAGGAAGCGGTTTGGTAGAGTCAGCTAACTCTTCCAATAATTTTGGAGAGATGGTTAGGAAGTCAACGCCAGCCAGAGCGGAGATTTCGCCCGTATTTCTGAAAGAAGCACCCATGACAATTGTTTTATAGTCATATTTCTTGTAGTAGTTGAAGATTTCTCTGACGGATAAAACACCAGGATCTGTTTCAGAAGTGTAGGTTTCACCGGTCTTTGCCTTGTACCAGTCCAAGATTCTACCGACGAATGGGGAAATCAAAGTAACTTTAGCTTCAGCACAAGCAACAGCTTGGACGAAAGAAAATAATAAAGTTAAATTACAATGAATATCGTACTTAGATTCCAATTCTTTAGCAGCCTGAATACCTTCCCAAGTTGAAGCAATTTTAATTAAAACT
Organism: Kregervanrija fluxuum; assembly: GCA_003707275.3. Lineage (NCBI taxonomy): Eukaryota > Fungi > Ascomycota > Pichiomycetes > Pichiales > Pichiaceae > Kregervanrija > Kregervanrija fluxuum. The sequence continues at coordinate 75,297 of PPNM03000024.1, forward strand.
CTGTCTTTGTTAATACCTAAAGATTTGTATAACTCGATGATGGATAATGCCTTCTTAATGGTTGCATCTTTGTCAAAGGATAATCTTGCATCAACCTCGGTGGAAACTCTACCTGGCACAATTTTTAAGATTTCCTTACCGAATTCAACTAATAATCTGTCTAGAGCAATGGTTGCTTGTTCTTCACGAGATGAAGCCTTAGTCTTAGCGTAATCGATGGCAACATCAATCAATTTGGCGTATTGAGGTTGTTTTGTGGCAGCCAAGATTAAAGATGGATTGGTGGTTGCATCTTGTGGAGTAAATTTTGCAATTGCTTTAGTAAAGTAATTTAACTTGTTAGTAAACGAATTGAATGAAAAAGAATGAAAAATTTTTAATAAAATAAAAGATTATTACGTACATTCAAAATCACCAGTGTCTGCAACGACAACTGTACCGGAAGCTTTCAATTGTTCTAATGAGGAGGTCATAACTATTATTTAATATAGAGTGGATAATATATAATATATAAGATGGTACTGAAGAAAGAAGCAAAGAGGCAAAGAGAAAAAGGGTTATGTAAACGAACAACTTATTTAACATAATTTTCCATTAAGCAAGAAAACGAGGTCCGATCTGTCAATTGCGATCAAAAATACCTGGAGCCCCGAGGAGCACTCCAGGCCGAGTGGTTGGTTTAAGTATATTTAATATTTATCTGTGTTATAATGCACTTAACCGTAAAGTAAACTTTATTGTGATTAGCAGGTTGACCAGTTGAATCAGGGAAAATACATAATGACTACGAGAATTGCTATGCTATGACCAACCTTCGATACACTGTCATCAATTCTAACCCCGTCAGATGATCACACACTTAAACAATAGAGCAACATCACTTAGTAACCCCTAATAAAATGCATATCTTATCTATCGGCCCAGTTACTTCAAGTTCTACAGTGTAATCCCCAAAGTGCGTCGATCGACGTAATATAATGAGTAGTCAAATATATAAACAAATACCGGTTAGAAGCCCTGTAAAAAATGAGGAAGAAAAACCAACACACTCAATGAATTTCATGCTTCATCAGAATTTAGTATAGTCAAGATCAGATTATAGTCATACACCATTAACGTACCTCAATTACTACCACCGCATCCATCATCATAAAATATTTATAAATTAGCAATTAGTTATTAATTATCATCATCTAGATTTCAATTGAATTATAATAGTCTTTAAAATTAGTTATCTCAATTGATTTGTATCATTATACATATACACTAGTGTCATCCAATTCATTTTTCAAATTTCAGTACAGTCTTTAGAAATAATTGTTATAAAAAATGGCTAGCGTTAACTCTCCAGCTGTTGTTATGGGTATGTTTAACTTAGATTTCGTATTTTGTATTTGTACATTAAATCAAGCATGTTTTTTTTACTAACATATCTTGTATTGTATTTTCTTTTAGACAATGGTACTGGTTTTACCAAGTTAGGTTTTGCTGGTAACGATGCACCATCATGGGTTTTTCCAACTGCAATTGCAACAAGAGCAAGCGGCTCGTCTTCAAAACCTTCCGCTCCTTCAAAACCATCATTTTTGTCTTCAAATAATTCGTCATCAAAAACTAGTGGTGGAAATTTATCATCAATTAAAAAAGATATGGCAGACTTAGACTTTTACATTGGTGATGAAGCTTTAGAAGCTGCAAAGGGTCCATCGTATTCTTTAAATTACCCAATTAGACATGGTCAAATCGAAAATTGGGATCAGATGGAAAGATTCTGGGAAAATTCAATTTTCAAATACTTAAAATGTGAACCTGAAGATCATTATTTTTTATTGACAGAACCACCGCTTAATCCACCAGAAAATAGAGAAAATACAGCGGAAATTATGTTTGAAAGTTTTAACTGTGCCGGTCTATATATTGCTGTGCAGGCCGTTTTAGCATTAGCTGCTTCTTGGACAAGTAGTAAGGTTACTGATAGATCGTTAACCGGTACCGTTATTGATTCCGGTGATGGTGTCACTCATGTTATTCCAGTTGCTGAAGGTTATGTTATTGGTTCTGCAATTAAAAATATTCCGATTGCCGGTAGAGATATTACGAGTTTTATTCAAACAATGTTAAGAGAAAGAGGTGAACCTGATTCATCTTTAAAAACTGCGGAGCAAATTAAACAACAATTTTGTTATGTTTGTCCTGATATTGTTAAAGAATTCAATAAATTCGATTCTAACCCTGAAATGTTTGCAAAATATATTGTTGAAACAGTTTCTCATAAAAAGGTTGAAGTCGATGTTGGTTATGAAAGATTTTTAGCTCCAGAAATTTTTTTCAATCCTGAGATTGCATCTTCTGATTTCTTAACTCCATTGCCAATAATCGTGGATCAAGTTATTCAATCATCACCTATCGATGTGCGTAAAAATTTGTACAAAAATATCGTTTTAAGTGGTGGTTCAACAATGTTTAAAGATTTTGGTAGAAGATTGCAAAGAGATTTAAAATCAATTGTTAATGAAAGAGTTGAATTAAGTGAAAGATTAAGTGGTGCTAAATCCAGTGGTGTTCAAGTTCAAGTTATTTCACATAAAAGACAGAGAAATGCAGTTTGGTTTGGTGGTTCATTGATGGCGCAAACTTCGGAATTTAAGAGTTATTGTCACACCAAAAAAGACTACGAGGAATATGGTCCAAATATTGTTAGAAACTTCTCTTTATTCAGTGTTCCATGATGAACATATGGTTAATCCGATAATTAATAGATTTATTATTATTATTATTATTATTATTATTATTATTATTATTATTATGCGCATTTCTCTTAAAAGGGATGAAATAAATAAATAGATGCTATTTGTTAAAGCTTACTTTTTAAAAAGATAAAATTTATCGAACGATTCTTGTTTTCTTTTCTTTTTTGTTTTAGATATCTAATTTTTGTTTCGTTTCTTATTATGAACAATTTGTTTCTCTTTTTTGCCTATTATTAAAATGTAACTTCACAGTAAAAGATTTTTATGAGTACAATAAAAAAAAATCATTAAACGCATAACAAGAATAATTTTTCATTATACTTCAGTAAGCAACACAAAGTTGACTACTAATTACAGAATTAACAACTATAAAATCCCAAGGAAAAAGTTAAACTGTCTGGTAAAATGATAACACAAATCTTCCTATTGATGGTTCTCTACTTTCAGCAGGAGCTTCCAATCTTTTCTATCTGCATATGAATAATGGCACATTAGATACAAAAAAATTGAGAATTGGAAATGCTACGATTAAGCAGGCTAAAGGTGCCAATGTTGAATATTGTTCAGATATATTAGCATCCAAGCTTTTTGTCCCATTTCCGTTGATTTATGTAAGAAATAGTTTCAAAGAATCATAGCGATAATTTGTAGCAATTTCAGTTATATTATCTACAAGAAGAAAACCAAAGGAAAAAGGCAAACTGTGATCAAAAGATTTTTAACGTAGTAAATTTTCAAAAAACTAAAAAGTACATCAATTTGATCAACTTTTCAATAAAAACTTTCAGAACCTCTAACAAGTATTCGTCATAGAAAACGAGTTCTACTGCTATCCTTACATACAAAAAATAATCATCACGACAAATCATTTGTCGTAACACAACATCCCGCACTAACATTTTCAATGAAAATATTGTACCTTTTATTAAATTCATAAATAGATAAATAAATGAATAATTATTTAGTTAAATTCGAATAAAAAAAAACTGTCTACTTTTATAAGGTAAAATTGTCTATTTATAACTTTTCAGTTAATTCAGGAATAATCTCGTATAAATCACCAACTAAGCCTATATCGGCAATTTTAAATATTGGTGCTTCCTCATCCTTATTAATTGCAACAATCACTTTGGAATCTTTCATACCTGCTAAATGTTGAATAGCACCACTGATACCAACGGCGATATATAAATCTGGTGCAATAATTTTACCAGTTTGACCAACCTGTAAAGAATTATCACAATAACCATCATCAACGGCAGCTCTTGAAGCACCAATTGCCGCATGTAATTTCTTAGCCAAAGGATTCAATAAACTTTCAAAATGTTCCTTATCCTTTAATGCTCTACCACCAGACAGAACAATTTTTGCGGATGCTAAATCTGGTTTATCAGATTGCATTAATTGTTCGTCAACCCAAATAGTTTTACAACCTGATTCAACATATGGAACTTCTTCAATAGCTGCATTTGAACCAGATGGTGTGATATCAACAGCTGGAAAAGCAGAACCTCTAACGGAAGTCAAGATCAATTTATCTGTGGACTTAACGGTTAATAATGCATTACCTGCATAGGTTGGTCTGACAAAAGTATCTGGCGCAATAACCTTCGTAATATCTGAGATTGGTTGGACGTCCAATTGAGCTGCAACACGAGGCAAAATACCTTTACCAACTGATGAAGCTGGAATAATAAAACTTGAAATATCTAATGAAGAATCAGTCAAAAGTTTGACTACCAAAGGTGAAATTTCTTCTGGGAGATAATGCTGGTATTTTTCAGAAGTTGAAATTAGAACTTTTGAAATACCCGAGATTTGGGAAACTTCACTTGAAACATCTTTTGACGATGGGCCTAAAAGTAACGCAGTAATTGGCTTACCAATATCTTTGGCAGCTGCCAATGCGGATAACGAAGCCGGAGTAAGCTTACCATTGGCGGTTTCAAGAAAAGCCAATGAAGAGGAGTATCTGACAGAACGAGATGACAATCTAGATGCTGGTCTCAAAAAAGATAACATTTTGCTTGTTTAAAAAAAATCTATGATTTACTGATGATTGAAATCCAAACAAATGTCCTGTTCGATTAATAGTCGGTGACTAACTCAGTAGATTAATTTCGTGGACTTGTCCAAAAAAAAAAAATGTTTGATTTCTTTTAATCCCACGCCAATTTCCTATTATGATATTACCTTACTTAAGATTTCGATTTTGATTACATATCAATAGTAATAAAAGTAGTAGTATTATATATGGTACAATAAATTAACATTTGTTTCAAATAACAGAATTAAACAATTCAAGAAAAAAGAAGACAAGAAAAAATTAACTTAATTAAACGAACCTAGGTCTCTTGAAGACGTCACCATATTCATCTTCATCACTTAATCCTCTATTTGCCGAATCCATCAACGATGAATTGATCAATGGATCATCACTTGTAACTGATACAGGTAATTGAACAGGGATCGGAACTTGAACTGAAGGTTGTACCGAAACAGGCACAGGAACTGAAACTGGAACCGGAACTGCTCCCGATGATACAGACCGTATTCCAGTATTTTGAGAGAACGCTTGGTTTTGTAGTTGTATTTGTTGCTGTTTTTGTGTAGGAGAAGTATCTTCAATTTGTGAATTCGAGGATCCAATTTGTCCTTGTCCTTGTAGCGTTGGAGCTAATATCATTGCAGGATTCAGTGAAGTAGATGGGCTTCGAATTACTGGTGAGACAATCAGGGGAGAATTAGAATTTGTCTGCTGTCTTGGATTTGTTGATACTGGGTCATGCATTGAAACAACGGAAGATGCATTTGAAGTTGGTTGAATCAACCTTTTCTCCATTTGATGTTTTTCCAAGATCATATATAAATCGTCTTTGGTAAAAGGTTTAGCAAGAATATCTGTCATACCATGATTTAAATAAGTCACCAAATCTTCACGTTGATAATTACCAGTCATCGCAATAATTGGAGTATCTTTATCAAATGATCTAATTACAGAAGTTGCAGATGCACCATCCAATGTTGGCATCACAATATCCATCAAAACTAAATCAAATTGGACACGTTCAACAGCATTAATCGCACTTAGACCATCATTCACAACAACAACTGTACAACCATATTTCATTAAAAATTTTCTGCACAGCTGGATACAAACAGCATCATCTTCAACTAGTAAAACGTGCAGTGCGGAGCCTATAGGTCTAGCTAAAATTCGTTCTTCTTGAGGAAATTTATGATGCTGTATGCTCGAAGTATTTGCTGCATCTGCAATTTCTCTAGATAATAATGAAGTATCACTTTTAGTTTCTTCTAATTTTACTATTGGATCAACCAATTTTTCGTTGTTCTTTATATTGTTATTGACATTATTAGCAGTGGTATTATTATCAGAATTAGGTTTAGTATTATTAGTATTGTTAGTAGGATTGTTATTATTATTATTATTATTATTATTATTATTATTACTGTTATTAATATTCGGGACGCTAGCGTTAGTGTTGATGCTAGTGGCAGCTTTACTGTTAGCATTTATCTTACCACTGTCATTATTATTGTTATTTCCATTTCCATTTCCATTCCCACAACCAAAATTGCCCTCATTTGCAGGTAAAAGTTTTTTATTCACATCCATATGCGGTAAATCTAACTGGGGTATTTGAATACCAACCTGAATTAAACCCTTTGCTAAGACTTCAATTGACCTTGACAGTGATTCATCAATTGTCCTCGCGGTTATCATATTTGTAACCAATGTATTATATTTTTGATTTAATTTACCCACTTGATTTTGTAGTTGATTAACTATATCATGCAAATTCCCATTTTCCTTTTCTAAAAAATTTAGTCTATCCTCCAATTTCCTAAATTGAACTAAACTAACATTAGAATTATTTGAATTAATTTCGTTTTCTTTTTTAACTGGTACCTTACGTTTAATATTATCTAAAGATTCTTTGTTATGCCTATTAAAATCTGGATGTTTAAATTCCCAAACGTTCTCCATTTGATATCGTTGCTTGACTTCATTTGAAATTTTAACCTTATGGAAATCATATTTATTCAATTGCCGCACAAAACTCGCAAAATTACTATGTTTAAAGTAACTTGGTAGAACATCCTTTGTAAACTCATTGGTATCTGTAATCATAAAAGAATCTCCAGCATCTGACCAATGCACAATGGTATTGTATGAATTATCTTCTAACATTTGAAATAACTTTTTAACAAAATCCGTACCTTGACCCTTTTGCTGCTGCTGCTGTTGTTGTTGTTGTTGTTGTTGCTGTTGTTGTTGCTGTTGTTGTTGCTGCTGCTGTTGTGGCTGCAGATTACCCATAGCCAAATTTGTTGATGACATAGACCCAATTATTGGGATGGGAGCATCTAGCGTCCTTGGGTCATGCTGTTCCATATCGAAATATTTTATTTTGCTTGTAACTTTATAGATAAATGAAAAATTAAAATAAAACTATGCAAGATGAGCAACACAGTATGACAACCAATCTAAAACAATAAATTAACAAGTATAGTGTGTAGGGTATATAAACAATACGAAGTCAATAATATGCACAATTGAAAATTAAGTTCAATATTTTTTTTAATTTGATTTTTTTGATTTTTTCGAGCATAAAAACGTATTGTGTAACTAATTTTAGCAACGGCCACAGAAATTGCGCCCCAACTAACGATTGAAGTGCAGTATTATCTCTTCTGGTTTGGTTTACTTATGCTACTTAGAATCTTTATTAACAATGTATTAATTATATACTTATATTACATATTAAACAAACTTTTTCAGTGGAATATCATTTCTTGACTCGATTGTCAAGTTGTACTTGAAATTCCATCAATCCTTCACCAATGCTTTGGTAAGTCTGCGGTTTAAACTCTTCTGGATCTTTTTTGGAAAATTTTGTCATCAAATTTTGAAATTCAGCATTCTTTTTCCTGATAATTCTGCCATTTTGAGTTTTTGGTGTTCTCGGAGTTGGCATTTTCCTCCCTAAAGGTGTATTTTGTAACATTTGTAAATTACTATTTATTGGAGAATTTAAATTTGAATTTGAGTTAGAATTTGAGCTGGAATTTGTAGTCATCTTTTCGAACTGCATAACAGTGCTCGTAATTGGAGAAACCATTGGAGTTGTAGGATTCGATGCTTGAAAGGGCGGTTTTAATTGCGAATGCGAATATAATTGCGAATGAGATGGAGAACGCTGATATTGATAATGATACTCAACAGATCCATTTTCAGGTATTCTACTGGGTATACCTAGTAAATTTAAATTGTTATGCGATTGTGATCCAGAGCTTGAACGACTGGCTGAGGTTGACGCCGTTGAAATTGAGTTATATGAACCTCCAGAAAAAATGGAGGAATTCGTGGTTGAATTTGACAGGATGGAACATGCAGAAGACTTGTTACGTATCGGCGAATTAACCGATTTTTTACCCTTTGGGGATGGAATAGAAAATGGCTTGCTGTCAAAAACTAGACTTGCGGATTCATATGTAAAAGCTGCAGGAGATTTTAATGAGTTAACGGATGGGAATGAATTTGAGTTTGACTTCGAGTTCAAGTTTGAATTCGGATTATTCGAAGCTGAATTTTTTTGTGACGGTAACGTATTTGATCTTGGCCTTATAGATTTTTTATTTTTGCTATTTGCAGCCATTGAAGTTGCAAATGTCGCAGCTTTCAGGGACGAGTTCAACTCCAGTTTTTTAGGACCCTTTTTAGGACCAGTAACAGCGATGACTGCTGCAGTATATGCCATATGTTTTTTACAAATTGACTTCTGAGAACAACTTTTCGCTACTGGAGAATTGGCAGTACTTGAATGCCTTTTATTTGAAGAATTGGTTGAAGAGTTTGAAGACAACCGTTTAATTGAAGTTTTCTTTTTAACACATTTAACTGAAGGATCTATAGGTGATAATATTAGCTTTTTATTCTGAAGCGTGCTATAATTCTCTCGGTGTTTTGTCATTGAAGTTGGAGTTGTTTGAAAGGAAGACACTGATTCTGGAGTATCAACGGTTGATAAACTTTCCAGCGGACTTGTCATATTAAATAAGGAAGAAGTTGAGATATCAATATTATCGCTCTTATCATTGCTAGTGGTATTAACTGATTCCGAAGGCAAATCATTAATATCAATAAATTGGCTAATTAAGTCATCACTAAAATTCGAATTTGAATCGCCCGTACCTCTATTATTATTTAAATTACGTTGTAAACGAACTTGTTTTGACTCTGAATTTGAATTTGAATTTGAATTTGAAATGGTATGATTTTCATCTGAAGAGCCATATTCTCTATATAAATCCTCAGTTGACAATAAATCTTCCAGAGATATATTTTTCAAAGCCGGATTGGTAAAATATGATTTTTCATCATCAATTCCATCATTATCATTATTATGATTATCATTTTCACTATGATCTCTTTCATCTTCGTCTGGTGGTATCGTTGCATTTTCATCAATAGTGTTTAAATCTAAATCTGTGTCGTTATCAATTTCATTTAAAATAAAATTGGACTGGGATACATTTGAATTATTGATATCATTTAAAACGTTACTGAATCTTGATGATTTATCATCATTTAAAGATAACTGGGAACAATCCGAGTTAATATGTTGATTATCATGATAATAAAAAGAATGAGAAGCATTTGCGGCTCGATTGATATTACTGTGCTTATTGTCGTTATTGCTATTAATAGTATTATTAATGGTGGTATTGTCATAATTAAAAATAGGTGGTTGAGATAAATCCCAATTTGGAGTTCCAGATGGTGACGCCAAACTTCCGAGTTCTAACAAAGCAGCATTAAAACTTATTTCTTCATCCATTCTATCAATGTTGTTCTTATAGAATGCAGAAGAAGTTTTATGAATAAATTGATTGGACATGTTTGTGAATTACAACTGTAATTATAGCAGTACAGAAGGGTAGGCAGTAAATGAATAAATTTAACGAGTGAAAAGTTGAAATTCACAAATAAGTCACAAATTGAGTAATCCTGCTCTTTCTTATATTATATGGTGATAATATGAAACTAGAGCAAAAGATAAAGATTATGATAAAGATAAAGATAAAGATAAAGAAAACCAAGATAATTTATCCAAACTGTTTTCAAATTGTCAATCTATCAATTTATCCGAAGTATGTATCCTAACAGCAACACAATATGAAGTTATTCAAGAAAAGATAGTTAACTACTTAGGTGGGAAATATTTTATATAGGTATTGTGAGCAGAAAAGTGTGAAAGTAATAAGCAGATAACACCTGAAAAATCCAGAATTAGTTTTCAATAATGGAAAAGTGAAAAAAGAAAACCAGCCCACGTATAACCGACCTGAGCTTAACTTTCCACGTCATAAACTAGTATTACTGGGTTATAAGATTTTTCTTCTGGGTCTCGGACAAAATAATTTACCTCTTAGTTGTATGCACTGTATAATAGTGCAGGTAGCAAATACTTTTCTAGTATAATTAGCAAATTATCCAGACTAATCAACTTATAAGACCAAGGATAGCAAATTAAAGAAAAAGAACATACCAACTGCACCCGTGCACCAACCACCACCTAGTGTAATAACCCTCCTTTTCCCCATTATACACTGGGGAAATTTAGCGGCCTTCCTTTTTCTCAGTTTTTACTAAGGCGAAAAGTGATTAGTAAAGTTGATAGCTGGTTTGTTTTACAGGTTTAAACAGCAAAATGTTTTTCTTACGTCCTTCTATTGTCAAGAATCAGTCTATTTCTCTTCTTAGAGCCAACCGTAACTGGGTGATCAGATCGTTATCGACAGAAACTAGTCAGGCGATCGATGAAGCTGTTCATTCAGCTCCAGTTGTTTTATTCATGAAAGGAACACCAGAAGCTCCAGCGTGTGGATTTTCAAGAGCCACTATTCAGATATTAGGTCAACAAGGTGTTGATCCAGCTAAGTTTGCCGCATACAATGTTTTAGAAGATGCCGAATTAAGACAAGGTATTAAAGAATATTCCGACTGGCCAACTATTCCCCAATTATATGTTAATAATGAATTTGTTGGTGGTTGTGATATTATAACTAATATGGCGCAGTCCGGTGAATTGTCTGAGTTGTTGGATTCCGCTCATGCTTTGATTCCTTTAGAATCGGATAAAAAATAACCGAGTTTTATAGTTCTTGTTTATAATAGTATACAATTTTTTAATAAAGATGTCATCCTTTGCCTTATAGTTTATGAATAACTTTTTTTCAGTATCCAAAACACCATTAAAAGGATCTTTTTAAGACTTAAAAATTAATATTCGTTCCTAACTGATAAGAAACGGATGTGGTAAAAAAAAATATATATCTTTTTTTAAAATCAATCTCCCAATGATAATAAGAACGTTAAAACGTGAAATTGTTTTTCTACAATACTGGACTACAGGTTATCAATAAAAGCAATAAATTTATTAGAAATTCTATGCATCTCTCTCTCTTGTGTGTAACAAAAACCAATTATTTAACTCATGGATTTCTTGTCTCCGATTCCATTGGATTTTCGGTTCTCTGTAGTTTATCATAAGCTGCTTCCGCAGTATTTAAAACATTTTGAGCTTGTCTTAGTAAACTTTGAGAAAAATTATCAGTTAAGTCTTTTATTGTAGCTCTTTTAAATAATGACGATGTTGATGCATGATTACATAGCCTTTGAAATAAATATTCACCAAATCTTAAATATTTTTTAACAAACGAAATAGAATCTGGTGCATGAGCAACTGATTCAGGAGCCAATTCAAATCCAGTGCAACATTTAACACCTGCTAAAATAATTGAAATGAAAATAAAATCAACAGATAGATGGAAAATTCTACCAAAACTTAAAAACTATATGACGAAATAAGACGTGATTGGAAATGTTAGTAAATTATAGTTAAAAACATTTCATAATCAGGCTTCCACTTACTCCCATTTTCAGAACACCTGTTCAATCTAATTAAAAAATATATTGTCTTGTCAAAAAGGAAAGAACAATCTATTTAAAGTGGTAGAAAATTAAATTTTCAACGCGAAACCAAACGATATCATGAAAAGCTTCTTTTATCCAACATGAATCTATCAATTCCAGTCGGTTATTGAATACACAACAATTGCTAATGTCGACTACTACTGCTACAACAACACCACCATCACTATCTACAAATCCTCTACCCTCTTCAATAACTTCGCTCCCCAATCGTCCATCCAGTATAATACCAACGACTATAACTCCAACTAAACTATTTCATAAACATGCATCTTCAACACCTATAACTTCAATTGCACACAACCCCCAAGGCACTCATTTATTAAGCTCAGGCACAGATGCGACAATTCAACTATATGATGTTGTCCGTGGAAGATATTTAAAAACGATCTACTCAAAAAAATATGGTTGTACATTAGCAACTTTCCCATTACGTACAATTTCACAATCGACCCCAAGAGAATGTATATTTGCTAGTACAATGCACAATAATGCACTTAGATTATTAGATCTTACAGATAATTCATTTGTGAGATACTTCAATGGCCATGAAGCACAGGTGACGACATTGACAACTGCAAAATCAAGTATTTTTGGAGTAGATTCTTTTTACACTGCTTCCAGAGACGGTACCGTGAAATCCTGGGATGCAAGAAGTGAAAAATGGTACGCTTCATTAGGCGGTGTTGGAAATGATTGTGTTATTGCCGTCGACCCATCCAATTGTGTTATGGCTATTTGGATCAGTGAAAAATCCGTTTTACAATTTGTTGCAATGGAAAAATTCCCAATGGGATTAATTGGCGAAGTCGATTTACAAACTTATATTAACGACAATTCATCGATTGTGGAAAAAATTGATTGGTGCGGTAACAGTGGTTTAATAATTGTTGATATAGTAGGTAGAGAAAAAATTGTTGTTGATTCTTTTAAATTGAGTATTGTTGGTAAATTAAGCGGTTTGGTTAATTTTGCCGTTGAAGGCGAAGATGTTTTTAGGAGTGGTAGCTTAAGCGTAAGTTCAGATGGTAAGTGGTGTGTTGGAGGCTCAGGTGATGGATGCTTGCTCATATGGGATTTAAATTTTGTTGCCGATAAGAAAAACCTCGATCCCGAGGTTAGAATAAAGCCAGATTCATTGATTGAACAAGGAATTATTCCCAGAATTGTGGATGTTAATCCAAACTTGGGGATAGTAGTTACTGCCGATACAGAAGTGGTACTCTCTATGTATAAGTGAACTAAAAAGAAAGCTCTTTAATAAATTTCATTAATATTAACATACCTAATATCAGCATTATCTTCACACCAATCGCACCAATCTTTCAAGAATTTAATTCTTGACTCGCCAATCGTTTCCATATCTCCTATAATACATAGTTGCTTTTTACATCTCGTAATTGAAACATTCAATCTTCGAAAGTCACTCAAAAATCCAACCTCCCTTTCTTCATTTGATCTAACTAAGGAAAAAATAATGACTTCCTTTTCTCTACCTTGAAATCCATCAACGGTACTAATCTCAATTTTCTCAAATAAATCTTGGTCTACATTGGGGTTCTCATCGTCTTCTAATTTACCCGACCTTAATAATCTTCTTAGTTTACTGACTTGTGCACTATATGGCGCAATAATGCCAATATCTTCCTCTTTAACACCCATATCAGTTAATTTCTCGACATATTTTTTGACAACATAACATTCTCCTTCGTTATATTTGGAACCACCAATTCCAGAACCAATAAATCCTCCATCTTCTTCACGTTCTGGAAACTCACCGCCTTGAGTATCATACCAAATAATTTCTTCATTGGCATTATCATAATTATTTTCTTTAATAGCCTCGTTCAACAAGTCTACGACTTTACCGTCTTTAACTCCATTCCACGCCTTCAATTTACTCCTGTACCATTCATCACTTGGAAATCTCATAATTTTCTCATTCATACGATACTGTGTATCCAAAAAACAAATGAATTCTCTACTATCATTGTGTAACTGAACCAATCTATCAAAGAGCGATCTTTCAAGAATATTTTTAAGTTTATCATTTTTCTTCACATGTACTGTTGGCGATAATTGTTTGTTATCCCCAGCAAGGATCAGCTTATTGATGGTATGGTACATAATTGGAATCCAACATGACGGTTCAAGAGCTTGTGAGACTTCATCGATAATTAATGTATTAAAAAATGGTTCATCCTTTGGTATGTTTGAAACCAAATCTCTAGATGATGATCCATGTAATGTAGCCACAATAACTTTTGATTGGATTAAAGTTTCTGCAATACTTTTTTTCGACTTAATTCTTAATTCTTTCTTCAACAGTTTAATTTCACCATAAATTTCTCTTCTAGCAGTGTAAGATTTCGTTTTTTTGAGAAGCTTTTCCTGCTTACTGATATCTTTTAATATATCATTCAAAACGTCACGAAATTCGGATTCAACTAATATATCCAAAGAATGCTTTAGGGTAGAGGGCAATAATCTTGCTGGATGTCCGATACGTATAAGTTCTGAAGTTTTGCTGAAAAATGGTGATAATCGTTCAATAATTGTATCAATTGATATATTTGAGGGGCCCGTAATCAAAATTCTTTTATTTGGGTATTTTATTAAATGTTGCTTAACAATTTCAATTAAAGTACTAGTTTTACCTGTGCCAGGAGGACCATGAATAATTGATAAATTGGATGCAAGTGAAAATTTAATACCATTTTTTTGAGATTCATTGAGCCTATCATTGGAAAATTTTAAATCTGTTGTAATTGATGTTGATGAAGGTGGAATAAATTTCGATGTACCTATGAGTAGCTTAATAATAGTAGAACATGATTGGGGATTTAACTCTGATAGTTTTCGTAATGTAGATTCCATACGATTATAAGTGATTTCATTGCTCAATTGAACCACCCATAAATGTGTAGCATTATCATAAAACATATAAATCTTATCTTGAATTTTAGAGCCTTCTTTGGAAATCTGATCGTATGAAATGGCAACATTAAGTTGCTTTCTGGTGATTGATGTAACAACACCTTCAATTGATGTTGAATCGTCTTCAAATTCTTTTTGATCTTGTATTTTAGAGGAATTTTTCAATTTTTTTTGTGTTTTAATTCTATTATTGATTGAAGTATATTTATCTAACTTGACGATGTCACCAATTGTAAATTCCCCGGCTTCAATTGATGACTTCTCCTTTTCATTGTCTGCCCTTTTTTTTGATTTTGTAGCGGACAAAGCAGGAGTTGATAGCTCTAAAATCATTTTACCACCAATGCCAGTTCTAATGTTGGTGATAACTAGATTTAAAATCGCCAATCCATTTGCACCCAAAATTTTTGGAGGTGTAGATGCAAGTAACTGTTCCGTTTGTTCATAATCTTCCTTTCTTTCAACTTTGAGGCAGTCTAGGAATTCTGCGGATAGTTTCTGGTTTGGTTCCAACATAATCTTTCTCTAAGAATGGTTTTAAAGTTGGCGCAGAGAGGGAAAAAAAAAGCGTTACAATAGTAAAATTCACTTTACGTATTTTAAAAGATATCATTATCATCGAATAAATAAGACCTTTTGTTAAGAGAATATGAAGACACAAAAAAAAAGTAAAATAAAATAAGATAATTTAATAAATAATTTTTTTTTAATCTATTCATAAATAAAACATAACAGTTATGATTGGAATAACTCAAAATAAATAAATAGTAGTAATAACTAGTTACCTTACATGATAACCAAGTCACCGAATTTCTCCTTGTAACCCGGAACTTCGAATCTACCCTTAGAAACCATCTCTTGGACCTTTTCTTCAACATCTGGTCTAGCCTTAACAACATCTTCAACAGTTAATTGATCAAATGGTCTAGCAGATTCAATGTTGTCTAAAGTTTTTTCTAAGTCAGTTAGTTCTGCCAAAACTAACGTTTCAGTTTCTTTAGCGTTTTCTAAGGCCTTAGCCTCGAAAGCAGAAATTAAGTTCAATTGTTTGGATAGGTCAATCTTGGAAGCTTTGAAAGAGTCGACATCGGATTTAATCTTGTTAACAATTTGGGTATTTCTCAATTTAGAAGAGAAAGCAGAGAAGTCAACTGATTGTGGTTGTTGTTTTAAATCATATAAAACTTTCTTTGCTTCATCATTTCTCTTCTTGAAAGATGTTAAAGAGGAAGCGGTGGAGCCAGTTAGACCTAATTGAGGAATAATCTTGGACCAGTCGATTTTAGTTGCAGCAGACTTTGCGACAGACATTGTATATTATGTATTGTTTGAAGAAGCTAGTTGGCAAAAAATTAGTGCTAAATCTAGGATGTTGTGTAACGCTTAGATGGTGTAAACAGGAATAGTGAGAGTCAGAGAGCGTATCCAGTGAGACTCACCCAGGGAAAATCTGTGAGTTTCTAAAAAGGGCCAATGAAATGGAGGGAACATTTACCAGGCATAAGTGATTTGGACGCGGGTACAACGCCTCTTGCAGCATCTAAATATGCACCAGCCACAAGCAGCCACAATGAGACAATGTGGCTGGTGAAACCATGATTTTTTACTTTCTATCATCTTCAGATCTGAAAAAAGTTATTGCTTCTTTAGGTTGTTTCAGCTTCTCCTTTTATAGATATTTAAATATATTTATATCGACAAATAAATTAAATGTCTGTTTTTTCACAGGTACCCTCACCTATACCATCAACGGCAGAATTGAATTCTAATTTCCTTGACTATCATCAGAAAATTGACACGTTGGAAACAAGAGATCATACATTGGGTTTTAAAAAATGCTTGATCCATAAATGGACTTATGATCAATCAATTTTATGTTTGGCTTGTTCTCCTAAGCGTAATTTACTATTTTGTGGTACTCAAGATTCGACCATCATAGTCTTTGACCTTGTCAATTTTCAAAAAAGGTTGGAAATAAATGCTCATGCCGGTTCAGTTTTATGTTTATATATGAGTGAATGTGAAAATATTTTATTCAGCGGTGGCTCTGATTCTTTAGTTAAAATCTGGGAAATTACTGAATACGAGAAAGATTTAGAAATTAAGCCAACACACACAATTTATTCACTAGTGGATATAGGTGATATTTTCTCATTGGCTTGGATTAGTGAAATCAAAACAGTCTTTATTGGTGCACAAAATGCTTCAATTTCTTATATTCATATTGATACCAAATCTGAATCTGCGGATTTATCATTTATGCCTTCAAATAGATTTGACAAGTTTTTTGATTCAAAAGGTAGCCAACGGCAAGAAACAACAGATTCTGACCTATCGGTTGCGGATATAAAACTAATAGAAATTCCTTCTTCCAACATTATTTCCTATGCTCATAACGGTTATGTTTACGTTTTAGATACTATTAATAATATAGATATTAGAACTAGTACTTTAGGTGGCAATATAGCTGAACAATTCAATCATGTTATTGTGTCAGGTGGTGGGGATGGCGAAATCAGGATCTGGGGATATAATGACGGTAGATTAACTTTATTCAGATCTTTAGATAATGAAGAAACCGTCTTATCATGTACGATTAATAAAAAAAACTCATGTTTATATTGTGGATTAGTGGATGGTATTGTTAAAGTTTGGGACTTATCCACTTTTCAATTATTAAGAACTTTTAAAATTGATAAAAATGATGTCTATACAGTGGCAATTAGGGATGATTTATTGTTTATGGGTACAGAGGAAGGTATAACGAAAAGATTTTTAGCTGGTGAAGAAACTTCCAACATTAAAGTCACCAAAAATGAACCCTGCTTAACATTGAAAGCTTTCACAATGAATGATTCTTCATACTTGGTTAGTGCAGGTACTGATCGTTCAATTTCGTTATGGTCAATCGATTCATTAGATAATACATGTCAAGTATCAGAACCATCAAAATCTTCATTATCCGAAATTTCCCAGCTCCAGACCTCATTACCAAATCCAAAAGTTTCATTGGCAACTGATAAAATGTTGCAAGTTTTATCCAAACTTATATCTTTTAAAACAGTTTCCCAGAAACCAGATTTATATCAAAATGAATGTCGTCAATGTGCAAACTTTTTAACTTTACTAATTAAAAATATGGGTGCCTCGAAATCAGAATTATTACCAGTTCCTAACGGTAACCCAATAGTTCATGCAGTCTTTACAGCAAATTATCATGATGCCGAAGAGGAAGAAATTCCACGGATATTATGGTATGGTCATTATGATGTGATTCCTGCGTCTAAATCAACTTGGAATACAGATCCGTTTGTTTTAACACCACTAAATGGATATTTATATGCTCGTGGTTCAACGGACAATAAAGGTCCATTGCTGGCCGCTATATATGCTGTTGCCGAATCCTATTCTAAGAAGGAATTAAAATCTGATGTTGTCTTTTTGATTGAAGGTGAAGAAGAGGCTGGATCATGGGGATTCCAAGATGCTATCTTAAAATATAGATCGATTATTGGCGAAATCGATTGGGTTTTGTTGAGTAACAGTTATTGGTTGGATGATCATATTCCATGTTTGAATTATGGATTAAGAGGTGTTATCCGTATTCAAGCTGATATTTGGTCAGATAACCCAGATAGACATAGTGGTGTTGATGGTGGTATTGGCAGAGAGCCTACGGTTGATTTGATCCATTTATTGGGGAAATTAAATGATATGAAGGGCAAAGTGATTGTACCTGGTTTTGAGAGAATAAATGGCAATTCACTGGCCGAATGGGAAGTTGGATTATATGATGAAATATCTAAACGAGTTCATGATGTTAGAATTGAAGACTTATTACAAAAATGGAGAGAACCTAGCTTGAGTGTTCATAGAGTTAGCATGTCAGGTCCGGACAATGGCACTGTCATACCGCATAAAGCATGCGCTAAATTGAGTGTTAGAATTGTTCCCGGACAAGATTTAAATCTCATTAAGAAAGATATTGTTGATTATTTAGAGAAATGCTTTGCAGATTTAGAAACTGAGAACCATCTTAAAGTCCAAATTGTTCATGAAGCTGAACCATGGTTGGGTGATGTTAATAACAGCGCATATAGAATATTATACGAATTTTTAAAAGAAGAATGGGGGGTTAATCCGATATATATTAGAGAAGGTGGGTCTATTCCTTCGATCAGATTTTTGGAAAAAGCTTTCAATTGTGAAGCTGCGCATTTACCAACCGGTCAAGCTTCAGACAATGCACATTTGAATAATGAAAGAGTTAGCATTACCAATTTGTTCAAAACCAGGGAGGTTTTGAGAAAAACATTTAATAGATTACCATGTAAAAGAAGGGGTGAATGAATTTTATATAATTAATAAAGAGTAGGTGGTTTTATAAATTTGTGATTCATAAGATGTTGTAATTTTAGTAAAATAAATTTATATATTATCATGTAAATGGGCCGGCCACACAGTAAACATCTTCACTCAACAATAATGTAATGAGAACTACAGTTTGGATGGACTTTAATGGTGCACTTCTTTTTTAATTATTCACGAAAGCAAAATATCTAAATCATACATTTTTGAGGTATATATTATAAAAGAAAAAGTAATAAACAAAATCATTTTGAAGATTATATGAATAATAAAATAGTATTGTAATAATTCTTGAAACAACTCAACTGAATATCAATATTAATATTGCAAACCATTCATCTTTTCAACTATCAAAAATACCAATAATAATAATAATAATATATGCAGAATTAAGTGTATTAGAAAAAAATATAAACTTTTGAACTAACAAAAAAAAGAATGGGTACAAAAAATAAGAAATGTAGACAGGAATGACAAAACACCACTACCACACTAAATTATTATAAGCATAAATCAAAACATTATTAACTTACTTTCTTCTAAAAGCACAACCTTCAGACAACTTGCACTTACCACCGGTTGGGGTACATAAAACGTTGGTACAAGAATCACAAGTGACAGCAGTTTGAGAGTGGGAGAAGACAGTGGTAATTTGTAAACAACCTGGACACTTGACATCCATGAAGAAAGATCTTGGAGCTTGAACTAAGGTCTTTAACTTGTGTTTTTGGGCTTCAGAAGCTGGAGATGGGTTTAACAAATCTTGAACTAAAACCATATTGTACTATCTAAACTGTGTATGATGTTTGTTATAACAAGTTCTGAATCGTATTGAATAAATTAAATTGTATGAATAAGTGAAAAAAGAGAGAAAGTAGAGAGTCGAGTGCGTATCGTATGTGGCGACTGGCAGAATTTTCCAAACTTTTCAGCGTGCGCAAAAAAAAGGGTCTTTAACCCTGTTGAATTACACGTGATCCCCAAAAATATAGTGAAATTTTATCTGACACGTTCTTTAATGGTTTACTATTTATCGCAGGTAGCCTTCTTATCTACGAAAAAAACAATACTTTATTTTTAATATTGGCATTTAAAGCTCTTTGTTTTTTTGTTCTACTGTTCAAGTTTAAAACACTTAATTTTTTTAAGAGTTATAATTCAACAAAGCCCCCTTGTCTAAATAATTGATCTTAAATTAAATTAGTTTAGCTAGCACTTCGTGTCTACATCTATTTCAGAACCCAGCTTACTTATCTACCAAATGATCTCATGGAATAGTGAGTTTCCATCCATGTAGTTTTCGACAAAAGACTAACTAACAGGCTTTCACAATTGGCCACGGGCTGCCACAGATTTTCACAGTAAGTGTGTGCGTTTTACTCCATAATCCTAAGACAAGTCTTTTATATTTTCTCTTGAATGGTCTAATTAGTATGGTTTTGTGTTCAGTTTACAGTTTGCAGATCACTCATACTAGGAAATGCTATCCCTAGCTGCATTTAAAGCTGCATTGTCAATTTGTAAATAGGGCGATAAGGAACTTATGAAAGGAATACAATTATTTAAGTTGCCCCTCGGTAAATCTAAATCAGTCCTTCTAAATCACCCAATATGCTATTAACTAAAAATTAGCTAAATAACTTTAGAAATGTATAATTCATCAAATACATTCAGCTCAACATCATTAGATTCTGTTTGTTACGAAGGTGAGTCAAGATCATCGATGCCGACCTTCTCGGTACTACGAACAGGCGACATTTCTAGTAAACCACAACTAAAGATTCATAAATCATTGATTCTCTTAATCAGTGCCGTTTTTACAATATTACAGCATTCACCCCAAATCTTTTTAAAAATACCTTATCTATTATCCATTCTATTAATTGTGTCATCTATAGGAATTGGATACGTTTACTATATTCACTTACCATTTGACGGAAATTTATATGATAAAAAATTAAAGTTGGTCTTTAAAACCATTTATAATATGGCAAAAAATACTAAACTTGATATATGGAATATTATATTGATTATCCTATTGGCGTCTTGGTTATTTAACATTTGGCGATCTTTAATTATCTTTTTTGTTTGGTGTGCTATTATCTGGATCTATAATTTAGAGGAGACCGAAGAAAATATTTCAATTGATCATTCCTCTAGATTAGCAATGATTCAAGGCGAAGAACTAAAACTTTATAGTATTTTGGAAAATAGAATTAAAAGCCTTGAAAAGGGAGTCAGTTATTTGGAGAATGAGAAAATTCGACAAAACATTTTAATTTATACTGTTGATCACAATATGAATGAAAAAATTGGAACCATTGAAAAATATTTGTTCGAAAAGGAAAAGAAAAATCAAGATAATTTAGAAGAACTTTTCTTGACATTGCAAAATCTGAAAAAAAGAAAAACTAAAAGACTTAACGTGATAAAAATGTATACTAAAATAATCTTGAAACAAATTCTTACCAATAGACAAGTAAGTCATTTAAAAAAGATTGAGTATTTCCTGTGTTTGTGTATAGATTGGATAGTCTATAAAAAGAATTAGAAATTAACTGAATAATAAAAACCATTTAAAGTAAAAAAAAGATATTCGTGAGAAAAGGAAGAGATAAAAAAAAAATCGTATTCCGTACAACATTATTTTTCACTTATCAGAAATTAGTGTACTATTTGATTTCTATCTAGATATTGATCAAATGGCTAATAAGAGTAGACCTAAGAAAACTCGTGGATCGTATTACAAAAAATATGTTTACGGAGAATCAAAAGAGAAACAACCAAACCCTGGTGGGGCTACAAAACAAACAATTCAAACACTATCACAACCATATTTTGGCCCACTGTGGCCACAGAGCCAATTTCAGAAGGTTGACGTTTTAACAGTATCTTTAGCTCTTAAAGAAGGGTTGAGAGTTCCTGCACCTTGGGAAGATATTTTAAGTTATAAAAATATGAACATCAAAGACAATGATTCGTACTTGAAAATACCATTTGAATTGGTTATAAAGATATTTGAATCCAGTGGTACCCCATATTGTTTAAACCACTTACTTACTTGCCGTGCGGTCTATTGGTATTTTATAAGAAAACTTTATAGTTATCCAAAACTAACTTCAGCAAATTTGGCTGAATTTATGGATGTTATTGCAGGAGATAAAGCTGCCGTGGTCAGATCGGATAATTCAGGCGAAACTAAGAATGCAAGTGAAAAATTGATTCAAAGGAGGAAATTTTTGCATATGATTAAAGTACTGGATTTATCTATGGTGGTACAAAGTGGTAAGAATTCTTACGTTAGTAAATTATTGAGAAGAGCAAGTGGTTCGTTGGAAGCTTTCATATCATCACAAAGTAGTTTTGGTATGGCTCCATTGGTTAGTGTCAGATCATGTATGAGTTTAAAAATTTTAGATTTAAGATTAGTTTCAGAAACTGTTAATTTAGTGGATTTATTTAAAAGTATTGAATGTTTACCATATTTAGAACAACTTTGTTTTCCTAGAAGTTCTGTTATTTGTGATGAATATGAATTTAAATGGCCATCAAAATTATGGTATTTAAGATTACAAGGTGGTATATCGGATTTATTTTTAACAATGACTAATTTCCCAAATACTATAACTAATATGGAAATGGCACATTGCCCATATGTTACTAATGATGGAATAGACAATCTGTTGATGAAGATTGGTAATCATTTGAATAAATTATCCGTAGTTTATCCGATGCCACAATTGGATGATTATGCATTAGACAAAGCATTTTATTATTGTCCAAATTTAAAATTTTTTCAAGTTGATGTTGCATATATCTCATGGGAGTTATTTAGTGAGCAATTCTTAGTAATATTGGAAGAATATAAGAGACCATTGAGAAATATTGTTATTGAATCCACTGGCTATATGGGAATGTGTGAAAAATTGTCACCAAATGATATTACACTTGCGGTTGATGAGGATCGACTGCCGCATTTGGAGACATTGAGTTTAAGTGCTATGTTGGGTTGGGATTTTAAGTGTGAGGATATGGAAGATATGGTAAGTGAATTAGGATATCATGATATTGAAGTCTATAAAGTATAGATACAAACGCAAACGATTTCACAATTTTACGGACGTTTACATAGAGAGAGTAGAATAAATACTATATAATAATAATACTAATAATAATAAAAAAAGGCGAAACTAAAGAGTAATATATATGATAATAAAAATTATAGAGACTTGTTCATAAATCTCTTTCTACTAAAAGCCAACCAAAATTTACTTGGTTTACTAGGATCGTCATGGTATAATCTTTCGATTAATCTCATAGCAAGCTCTTGTCTAAATTGGGTTAGGTATTGTCTTAAAAAGATAGCATCGTTTTTATCTCTTGGTGGCAGATACAATGAGTTCAATGGAAAGCCAATATCACCAGGAATGGAAAAATTATCTAGTGATAAGTTCGTTAATATTCTAACAGCATCATTTTTACTTGCCGAGGTCGATAAGCTGTTTAGGCATTGAGAAACAAATAAAATACCATAAATTAAAGTACGATCTGAAGCACCTTTGATTTCAAAATTTTTGAAAAATGTGTTTGCTCTGAATAAATCTAATATTTCATCTATAATATCGTATTGAGACATACAAGGTAATGATGGGCCTTTAAATTGAGTTTTGATTGGTAAAACAGCGAAGTTCCCAACTATTCTAGCGTTAGTGGCTTCTTCAGTTAAAAAAGTGGAGTGATATGCCTGAAACAATTAAGTTATATGTTAGTATACAAAAAATATGAAATAAAATCATTGAGCATAATCAGTTACGTACAGGCATCTTTGCTTAATGTGAGGATAGTAGTAGTAGTGACAAAAGTCCTAAATTGTTTTGGCAAACTAACTTATGGGAATAGTTTCAAAAGACTTATGGTGCACGGATGTACTATTTTTGAGCTGTCTTTTGTGGAGCAGATTCTAAAATTTAAAGCAACTAGGCGACTTAGAGAGAAAAGACTATATCAGTTAAATCCACTTGCGTTTCTTTATTTAAGATACTATTCCAAAAACCTCTGGACTAACTGTCTGCCAGAAAACCAAATTACTAACCAGCACTACTCTTGTTATTAAAATTCCTGATTGCTAGCCTGCTTGAGTTTTTTTATTTCTTGTACCATTGCTGTTCTATTATTATTGATATAATTATCTCTGTTTTTTTTATTTTTCTTTCATTTCATGGTGATGGATTTTAGTTTTTACAATTAATATCAATACTAAATATTACATCTGAAGGATCCTGTGATTTACTTGTATCCATATTACATTTATTAAAAATTTTAATTGTCAATTTATTTGTTATTTTATACCAATTCCTTCGACCTCTATTTAAATCTACATAACTTTTTTATTTCATCTTGATCAATTATTATTTCAATATTTTTGTTTTTACTATTTAGCATTGACCACCATGTCTCACAATCAATTTGCAAGTAGACAGAGTAAACTGGACCCTAGGTTCGTCAATTCTAAAGAGCCACATTCTCTGAAACAACAATTTTCAACTGGTTCTTCCGATTTCCCAATATCTAATATCCCATCATTACCACCCTCAAGAATTACATCTCCAACATCAGATTTACCTAGAACCCCACAATCAACGAAATTTGGCCTACATATTATGGATTCTTCGGGTTCTTCAACTCCTTCTCCTACCTCTTCCCAAAGATCTGGCATTCAACATATATCACCTACTTCAACATCAGTCTCACCAACGCCAACACCAGATAGACCGAATTTTAGGCCTCCTCCACTTCCTCAACAAGCGAATGAATATCAATATAACCAACACCAGCCCCACCATCCGCTTCAATCCCAATCTCAGTCTCAGTCTTTTGTTCAAGCTCAAAACCAAAATCAACATCAAAATCGCCAACAACTTCCACCACCTCACCAGCCACCACAACTGCATCCGCTTAGACAAGGTCTATATAATACTAATGATAACCAGTATCAAACAAGGCAAAAATCTCAACAATATTTTCAAAATCAACATTTTAAATCATCGGAGAATAATAACTTTATTCCTCAGAATTACCAGCAGCACTCATTTCCAGAGAAAAGAGCGCCTAAAATCCCAGTATTACCTACCGATGATGACCAGTCGCAATCTCAACAATCATCTCTAGTTAATATAAAAACAAGGCAAAGATTCCCTCTTCCACAACCGAATTACCAATCTGCAAATCAACTTCCAGTTACTCAACAGTCCTTTAGAAATATTGATTCCGATTCTCAAGTTGTTGTTTCAAGATCACCAATTTTAAAACAAAGGGCTGGGTCCGAATTTATTCCAAAGAAAATAGAACATTCAAATTCAGTAGCAAACAATAATATACAATCAACAAAAGAAACCTTTGTGAGTCCCAGAAGAACCCCATCATTACCTCCAATTAATACACGCGAAGCAGTTCCTCAAAGATACTATCAAGGGCCACAAGCATCTCCAAATCTTACTCAACAGCAATTGCAGACATCTCCGCAACAACAATCAAGAAAAAGTCCAATTGTTCGTCAATCTCTGAACTTTCTGAAAGGTGCAAAGAATTTTTCATCATCATCACTTTCTTCAAATCAATCTGAACTCCCATTGTATAATACTGCTGGGTTCAATTCAGCCAAAGACATGGATAAATACCATTTACCAAGCAAGCAAACAACTAATAGCGGGCGTGTGATTCCTCAAAAAATTGATTATCCAAATAATGAAATACCAAAGAAATCAAGGTCTTTGAGTTCAATAACTCGTAGAGTCGCTTCTAATGCTTCTTTGCGAAACTCAGGAGATAAAACTAAATTACTAGCCATGGGTTCTGGTAGTTCATTGAATTCTAGAACATTAGCATCTGCATCTAACAAAAAGAAATATGTTTATCCCGCTATGCTTTCCAGAGTTGGGAGAGCATTTAAGGAAGATGTTAAGTTAGGTCCTAAATTTAAATATGGCTTAGAATATAGAGACGCATTTACTGGTTCTGAAGCGGTTGATGTTTTATGCAAAATTGTTAGAACAAATGATAGAAATCTAGCACTATTACTAGGTAGAGCTTTAGATTCTCAAGGTTTTTTTCATGATGTTACATACGAACATAGATTAAGGGATAACAATCAAGAAGTTTATCAATTTGATGAAGACGTTTTTGATCCTTTTGCATCCGAATCTGAACTTTTTAAAAGACAAAACTCAGTTGTCAGCACTGCCACCGAATTCACTTTTGGAGACGATAGTACACTCCAATCTAACTCCACGATACAATTAAATAACCTTAACTCGATTGAATATTCTGGTAAACCTGTTTGTGGTGTTTTCACATTATTGACTGAATGTTATTCTCCAACGTGTACAAGGGATAATTTATGCTACAGTATTGCATGTCCTAGAAGATTGGAACAACAAGCAAGGCTAGGTATGAAGTCCAGTGGATTAAGCAGATCAGACTCACATATGTCATTTACTCAGGAAGACCAAAAGCCTTTTTGGCAATTGACTGTTCCGAAAAATATTTTGGAAACCATGGATAAAAAAGAAATTAAAAGACAAGAATGTATCTTTGAAACAATTTATTCCGAAAGGGATTTTGTTAAAGATTTAGAGTATTTGCGTGAGTTTTGGATCAGACCATTGTCTGAAACAAAAATTATTAAGGACAATGAAAAGGAACATTTTATCAGCACGGTGTTTTATGGAATTAATGATATTTGGGAAGTGAATCATAAATTTGCGGAAGCTTTACTTAAGAGGCAGCAGGAAGCGTCTTCTGTTTCGTTGATAGCTGATTTGTTTTTGGAATTCATCCCAAAGTTTGAACCTTTTGTTAAGTATGGAGCTGGGCAAGTTATGGGAAGATATGAATTTGATAGACAAAAAAGACATAATTCGTTACTTAGAAGATTTGTTGAAGATACTTCCAATAGAGCGGAATCGAAAAGATTGGATCTTTCATCGTTTCTTTCTAAACCAACGACTAGGCCTGCAAGGTATCCATTGTTGTTGAAAAGCATCAGGGATCATACTGATCCCGAATCCAAAGAATTTAAACGATTAAATACTGCTATTGAAATGCTAGAAAAAATGTTAACTAGAATTAATTATGAAACAGGTAAAGCATCAGATAGGCTGAATTTATTCTTACTAAAACAAAAATTAGTGTTCAGACCAGGTGAGCTGGTTGATTTAAAATTAACGTCGGACAATCGTAAATTATTATATCAATGTGTTTTAAAGAAGAAAAATTATCAAGATAAAGAAAAACAAGGTGAAGTTCAGGTCTATTTGTTTGACCACTGTTTGCTGTTTGTTAGAATCAAAATTATTAATAAGAGAGAAGTTTATAGAGTTTATCAAAGGCCAATTCCCTTGCCTTTACTTTTTGTTTCTTTAACGGAGGAGCCACCAAGTATTAGAAAGATCAAAAGAGCCGCATTTACAACAGGCTCAACAACTTCACTTTTGACGAATGAACCTACAAATTCACTTGTTGCTTTAAATTCTACTTCTGCAAAATCTCCTATTTCATTTACATATTTAGGAAGTAATGGTTACGAGTTAACATTATATTCTACCCCTGCTATTCAAAGATCGCTTGCAAATAGAATTGAGGCTCAGAGTAAAAAGATTATCAGTGACAATGATGTCTACACTTTGACTCCATTAAGTTCTAAATTTTTTGATGCTCAAAATAAAATTAATTGTG
The DNA here is from genome assembly GCA_003707275.3 of Kregervanrija fluxuum. Taxonomy (NCBI): domain Eukaryota; kingdom Fungi; phylum Ascomycota; class Pichiomycetes; order Pichiales; family Pichiaceae; genus Kregervanrija; species Kregervanrija fluxuum. The sequence goes on from PPNM03000024.1 coordinate 103,104, forward strand.
TTGTTCCATTTGATGGCGGTAGAAAGATGTTGTATGGTACCGATTCGGGTGTTTATGTTAGTGATGTTAAAACTGGTGAAAATAACACCAAAAGTATCTCGAAACCAGAAAAGATTATTGCGAAAATAAATATTATTCAAGCTGAGATTATTGGTGAATATCAAATATTTTTAGCATTAAGTGATAAAAAGTTATTTTATTGGTCATTAGATGTGTTGAATGGAGGCGATCCGGTTAAGAATGCTAAATCTGGTAAAGAGTTAATGACACATGTTTCTTTTTTCAAGATCGGTGTTTGTGCAGGTCGTATGTTGGTTTGTGCTGCAAAATCGTCTTCGAATTTGTTGAGAGTTTTTGAGCCCGTTGATCCGATTTCACAGAAAAAACAAAAAAAGAAATTTCTGGCTAATCATAAAGATATTAATTTCAATTCAGAACCAGTATCAATTAGTTTTCTAAAGACAAAATTATGCGTTGGGTGTTCTAAAGGTTTTCAAATTATTTCACTGGAAAATAGCTCTATGGAAGAATTGTTGGATCCTGCAGATACATCTTTGGAATTTGCACTGGGCAAAGAAGGTCTCAAACCATTGGAAATTGATAGAATCAATAGCGATTTCTTACTTTCTTATTCGTCGTTTTCATTTTTTATTAACCACAATGGTTGGCGATCCCGGCCAAAATGGATCATTCATTGGGAGGGGGTTCCTCATGCTTTTGCTCTATGGTATCCATATTTATTGGCTTTCGACTCAAATTTCATTGAAATTAGAAATGTTGAAACCAGTGAACTATTACGAGTTATCGTTGCAGATAACATCCGTTTCTTGCATTCTTCTTCTCAAGAAATTTTATATGCTTACGAAGACGAAAGGGGACATGATATCGTCGCTTCTTTGGATTTCTGGGATAAGAGTATGAAGAAAAGCAGAAGTCGAGCAGGTACAATCAATACCAAAGCTGATCAGAAATAATCCAGCAGGGGTTTAATTTAATTTACGCTTTAATATTTTTTTGGATTGGTCTTTGTTGTAATCTTTATTTTTTTTGGTTTTCACTATTTGACCACCATCACTTTTATAATTATGATTTACGTTTATTTTTATTCTACATATTATTATATTATTATTATTATAACTATATTATTATAATTATTATTATTATTATTATTACTATTATTATCATCATTATTAGTATCATTTGTATAGGTATCGAGCAGCGCAGCGAGAGGACATGTTTTTTTTTTGTCGAGCGCCAATTTGAAGAAGATAAACTTTAACAATTAAACTTGACAATTGCCTGCTGGAACTATTTCTCTATTTAACTATAGTCTTAAAGGATTTCATCGCTTAATATAGATTTAATCTAGCTCAATCATCAATGACGGTTGAATTAAGGCACGGCCTACTGAATGATCAAACGTATTTAGATAATCTTCAAACACATTACTATTCACACTATGATTTGAAGCGAAACACAACTTCAGCAAACCCTTCAAAAGAAGATGAATCTATAAAAATCTCGGACTGGAAATCACAGGGAAACAAGAAGAAAACAACAACAGCTGCATTGGTGATGTGTCTGAACTTAGGTATACCACCACCAGATATTCAACGTCCTCAAGAATGTCCGTACTTAGAGGCATTTGTGAATCCCACTACTTATTCAGATTCGAAAAAGGCATTGCAAGCTATTGGAAAGAGTTTACAGACAAATTATGAGTCCATTTCCTCTCGTACTAAGTACAAGCAGTCTTTGGACCCTTCAGTGGAAGATCTCAAAAGGTTGTGCACCACTCTTCGGCGTAACTCTAAAGACGACCGTATTTTGTTTCATTATAACGGTCATGGTGTGCCGCAACCGACTCAGTCAGGTGAAATTTGGGTTTTTAACAGAGGTTACACCCAATATATTCCGGTTAGTTTATATGACTTACAAAGCTGGTTAGGCGCTCCTTGTATATTCGTCATAGATTCAAGTGCAGCCGGTAATGTGATTGAAAACAATAAGAAATTCATACAAAAGCGTATTGATGATGAAGCCAACCATAGGAGCGACCCAGCAGCACCATCGCCAGTAAGTGCATATATTGAGAGTATACAGTTGGGGGCTTGCCAAAGTAATGAAATTTTACCATTGAATCCAGAGTTACCAGCGGATCTATTTACATGTTGTTTAACATCTCCGATTGAAACTAGTATTCAATGGTTTGTTCTTTTTTCTCCATTGAGGGAATATGGTTACTATGATGCATTGAAAAACAAGGATGGCAATATTGAGATCCCAGGAAAGTTAACTGATAGAAGAACTCCATTAGGGGAATTAAACTGGATTTTTATTGCAATTACAGATACGATTGCATGGACATCTTTATCGAGACCGCTTTTCAAAAAGTTGTTTAGGCAGGATTTAATGATTGCTGCTCTATTTAGAAACTTTTTGTTAGCCAAAAAAATTATGCCAGAAGTTGGTTGCCATCCAATCTCAGATCCCCCATTACCGGATATTAATCATCATACTATGTGGGAGTCATGGGAGTTGGCAATTGATGAAATACTAAACCAGCTACTTAAAAAGAAACAATTAGAACCACAACAAGAAGATTTGACAGACATTCCGCAGTTTCAAGTAACAGAAACTACATTGGACGGTCAAGAAGCTAACGGTAAAAAGGGAAATAAAATAAATCCTCATAAAGCTAACGGCAACACTACAAACCAATCTGCCCTGGCAGCTGCTATGAATTATCAGCATTGTTCTTTTTTTGAGCAGCATTTAACAGCGTTTGAGATTTGGCTTCAATATGGGTCATCTAGTAAAAAAGCCCCACAGCAATTACCTATTGTCTTACAGGTCTTACTTTCACAGGCACATAGACTTCGTGCATTACATCTTCTTTCAAATTTTTTGGATCTTGGACCTTGGGCGGTGTATTTGGCCTTGAGTATTGGAATGTTCCCATATATTCTTAAATTACTTCAGAGTCCATCTCCTGAATTGAAACCCATATTGACATTTATTTGGGCTAGAATAATGTCTGTGGACTACAAAAATACCCAACAGGAATTATGCAAAGATAGAGGTTATAATTATTTTGTTCAATTGTTTACTCTCCAGGTTCGTCCTTCTCAGCCAAATGTCCAGGGTGATCCTTTAATTGTCGATAGTGCAGCTGCCAACAGTAACGTTACATATGCCGATCAGAAAGCAATGAGTGCATTTGTTCTTGCAATGTTTGTTAAAGATCATAGAAATGGCCAAAAATTATGTTTCTCACTTGATATCATAAAAAATTGCATCTATTATATTGAGTCTTCGGAGAGTCCACTATTGAGACAATGGAGTGCATTATTAATAAGTGAGTTGGTTAAAGATCACGTGGAAGCAATTGTAGTTATCCTTAGAAGTGGATTAAATTTCAAATTGTTACAAGTTATCAATGATCCAATACCTGAAATTAGGGCTTCCATTATTGATGCATTCGCAAATTTCATTGTCCTACATAATGATCAAGATGATTCAGACAGTAGTTATGGTATGCTAAGAGATGAATTAAATCAGCAAGAGATCAAGATTGCCATTGAAATATTAAATTTGAACAATGATGGTTCACCTTTGATTCGTAGAGAAGTGATTTGCTTTTTTAGTAGATTTGTTGTTAAATATTTACAATTTTTTTTAGTCAGTGCATTTAGTCAGTTAGAAGAAGAAGTAACTTTGGTTGATAATCCAAACATGATTGATGAAGTTAGAAGAAAATCACCAGCTTATGGTTCAATATTTTCTTCTATTTGGAAAGCGCTATTAATTTCCAGTGAAGATCCTCACGATGAAGTTAGAAATTATGCACAGCAAGTCATCGATTTCATTTTGTGGAAATTGAACGAATCGCAATTGGGAGACGTTGTGGGGGCAATGGAAGATTACTTATTGCAAAAGAGAAGTAGCGTTGATATGAGGAGTAATAAAAATGGAGGCAATACCCTAGAGCATGGTAAAACTAAGGATAGATTGCCGAGGGAAACCAATATGAAATCAATTAAAAAAAACTCGAATAGTGGTTTGGATTCACGTAGAGTTCAGTCTATGAACATGGAGAATAAGAGTAAGAATTTAAGGGGACAGAACGGTGAACATCATCGTTCTATGTCAAACGCATCTTCTTCGAGGTTTTCACTTTCAGATAAAGTTACATCATTTCGTTCCTGGTTTAAACTTCTAAGTAAATATGAGGATTATGATAGTAGTGATACTTCCAGTAATCATGGATTGAGTGGTCTTTTGTCTCAACAGCCTACAACTTTACCTTATGGTACCAATATAAGGCCAACAACACCAAGGTTTTCACCAATACAACAAGACAACGGAAAACCTCAGTTACCTCTCACTAGCGGGTTTTTTCAATTTAGCTGCGAATATTTTCAAGAGCCACAATTGGGTCTAAAGGAAATTGATGAACCAGGAAGTGAAGAATATATCAAAAGATTATGGAGGAGAAATAGAAACGAGGCTATAATTGCTTGTACTCAACCTCAGAAAGAGATGGCCCTAACTGGTGATTGGAGGAATATTGTATGTCGTTTGAATAATAAAACGCAACCAAAACTGCTATCCTTCACACAGTTTGAAAAATGGATTGTTACTTGTGATGAGAGAGACAACATAACCGCCTTTGACTGGGCTAACCAAACAGAACTAATGAAATTTTCCAATGGAAATCCATTTGGTACTAAAATTACAGATCTGAAATTTATAAATGAAGATCATGTTCCATTGCTAATGTCCGGTTCTAGTGATGGTGTAGTTAAAATCTACAAAAATTTTGACAATTCTGAAGACTGTAAGTTATTGACTGCCTGGAGGGCATTATCTGATATAATGTTGACTCCTAGATCTGTTGGATTAATCAGTGAATGGCAGCAAAGTAGAGGTACACTACTGGTTACAGGTGATGTTAGAATCATTAAACTGTGGGATGCTCCCAGAGAAAAATGTATTGTTGATATTCCTGTTAGGTCAACGTCACAAATTATGTCCATGACATCAGATCAAGTTAGCGGTGATATTATTGTTGGTGGTTTTCAAGATGGTAGTATGCGTATCTATGATAGAAGATTAGATTCTAGAGACTCTATGGTAAAATTGTATTGGCCGAAAAGTGTTGCTGAAAGATCTGCAATTAAAAACGTTCATATGCAAAGAGGTGGTATGAGAGAGCTGATTGCAGGTTCTGCGAACGGATTAGTTCAATTATGGGATATCAGAAAGGACGATCCAATTGTGAAGTTCCGTGCTTTTGAAAAGACAATGACTACGGCAATAATCCACGAACACGCTCCAATAATTGCATGTGCATGTAAAGAGGTTGATATTTACAGTACTGCTGGACAGTTAGTTACATCAATAGTCAGTAGTGGATTCATGAATACCCTTAATGGTGGTGTGCGTAGTAATAGCTATATTAATTCTTTGGCTTTACATCCTCATCGCATGATGCTCGCAACCAACTACAACCAAAGTGCAGAGATCACTTTATATGAGTGTCGCGAAGACTATCGGGATGATTACTATTCTCGTGAGAAGTTGATTGGTGATTATTAGAGTCAGGTAATAAGTATACATTTGATAATATTTTATATACATAATTAACAAGCTTTGTCGGAGATTGCGGGGCAGTAAAATAAGGGAGTCGATTACGAGAAGTTAGAAGCGACGCCCTTCTCAAATTCACTTTTTGCGTCGCTCACTACAAAAAAAAATTTAGCGTTCAGATCTTTAGTGTATATTCTATGACATATTACTGATGTTAGATTGAAAATTGACAAACACTTCTTTTCTGTAGCTAGAATTAAGATTTCACTTTTCCTCTTTTGCCTTTTTGTCAGTTTTTCGTTTTGTTTATAATACACTAATTGCACAACTTATAATGTCAATGTCCTCAGAAATTGCAGGGGTTATAGAGGAAGATAGTCATCCTTTTGACAAAGCAATTTTGGCTCAAACACAAGATATCGAGAATCAGTTACTGGCAAGACAGTCAACGGATCTTACTTTATCACAACGGATGCTAAGTGCCTGTACGGGTTCACTTTTGACTTCACTGGTGGTGACCCCATTCGATGTCGTTAGAATTCGCTTACAACAGCAAGAATTGCTTTATCCTGCGAAATCAGATTCTACAGAATGCTGTCGAAAAGTTTTTTGGGAAGAAACACCATCTTCTACTAGTGTTAATTCTACTTCTTCTGCTAGTTCTGCCGCTACTTCATTCAAAGGAAATGTCTGTTCCCCTAATTCTTGTTACCACGAAGGTGGTAAAATAACGGGTACATTCCCCGGAATTTCCAAAATCGCCGCCGAAGAAGGAATTTGTACACTTTATCGTGGTTTAGGCTTGACACTTCTTATGGCAATCCCATCTAATATCGTTTATTTTTCTGGATATGAGTTTTTGAGGGATTCCTCTCCGTTACAATCAAATTATCCCGTTCTTAATCCTCTTATATGTGGTGCTATTTCTCGGACTTTGGCTGCCACAGCGGTTGCACCATTTGAATTAATTAAAACGCGAGTTCAAGCTGTTCCAGCATCAAATCAAGGCATTTCTAAATCCGCTGATATATTTAAACTGGTGCTACGTAACTGTTTAAATGAAATTCATCAAAAAGGCCCTATTTCCATTTTTAAAGGATTGGGCATAACATTGTGGAGAGATGTGCCATTTAGTGGAATTTATTGGTCGACATATGAATATTTAACACATAGATTAAAGGGGATTGAATTCTTTAATGAGGAATCTAAACAATCAGGAGGTGAGGCATCGCTATTTTTTAGATCATTTGTGGGTGGTTCGGTAGCAGGAATTACCGCTGCAGTTTTTACGAACCCTTTTGATGTTGGAAAAACAAGGCTGCAGGTTTCTTTTGAAGATGATAGAAAATTAGGAACGCTAGGTAAAAGTTTACAAAAAAAAGAATCCATGTTCAGATTCATGTCTAAAATTTACAAAAACGAGGGATTAGGTGCTTTATATGTTGGGTTACTCCCTCGTTGTATGAAAGTCGCTCCTGCTTGTGCTATCATGATCTCCACCTATGAATTAAGCAAAAAATTCTTTAGGGATAAAAGTTCGGCATGATTATAATTAAAGTCTGTTATTCCATTAGTTGCATAGAAATTAATATTTTCTACTTTTCTTAGAGTTTATAGTTGTTGATTTATTGTTAATACCTTATACATAGATTTAAATTAAGCAAAAAAAGTTCAATAAAAAAAACACATAAACTAGTCTGGCTATATATATATATATATATATAGCTTTTTTATCCCCAGACATCCTCCGGGCTAATGGATGTATCTTCAAAAATCTTGTTTATCATTTGAGATTTATCTAAATGAATTCCATGAGATGACTCTCCAACATTTTTGTAATAAATTCTTGGTTTTGTACTCTCTTCGCCAATTTCTTCTAAATTGTCATCATCACTTGAATCACTAAATGCAAGATTTCTGTTATTTTCAATGGTATTAGGTCTATTCAAATTTTTGGAATTTTCCACATACGGTTTTTCACTTCGGTTTGCTTTTAAATGTTCAACCGAATTTTGAAATACAAATTGATTTGATTTTGTCATAGCCATTCTAGTCTTGTTGCTCTTATATTGGTTATCTTTATCAGTTAATTCGGTAACCTTTGGAGATTCAAAAACCTTGCTTTCATTATTTTTCAGGTCATAACTAGAAGCATTTGAAAATTTACTTCTATCATATTGGTGATGAGCACTGAAATAACTTTCAACTTGTTTATTAATTTCATCCAGTTGTTTTCTAGCGCTAAGCGCATAATTAAGTATTGAATCTCTTAAATCTTGATTGACAGCTACATAAACATGACGATCTGACTGTTCCCATGTAGCAAACAAGCGTGCAATATCTTCGTGATAATTTCTTTGTCTACTGGGGTCATTTTTTTTCCTTCTTTCCTGATCCCTTTCCTTCTTAATTTTTTCAATTTTTAATAAATCATTGTCTCTTTGTCTTTCACGCTCACCGATCAATTTAAGTGATAGACCCATTTGTTCCTGCGCTTGTATCAATGTTTCTAAATTCCTACATTCCATATTGAGCGTACCTAACAATGAACCAATGACATTCTTAGCATTTTCATCCTTTATGGATTTCATCCAGTTTGTATAGGTATAAACAAGAGATTGATATCTACTAAATGATTTTCTTTCAGCACTAATCAATCTTTGAAGTTTATATTTGACTAGATTTGCTGTTAAATCTTTAGGTTCAATAGCACCCATATTTTCCAAGGTTGTTCTTATTGGTTCAATAAAATTGGCGCTTGCTCGTGGTGCACCAAATGCATATTGACTTAGTACTTCCTCACCACAAAGTTCTAGCTTACTAGTCAGATCAGGAGCTGTAGATATAGAAGCAGAATAACTACCATTTTCTAAAGGACTAGCGTTGAAAACTTCTGCATATTCCTCTACTTTATCAAGATAGGGGATTGAATTATTGTTCAACATTTCAATTTTTCTTTTCAAAGCAAATAATCAAATTATAATAAGCAAACTCCAAAAAACAAAGGAAAAGGGAAAATATAGGTAAATTGAAAGTGGGATCAACTAACTATGGCAAATCCACATTCATGTCCCTTTTCAGTAATGCGCCACCATGTTTAACTTGATATGTGGCGGTGCATATTCTTTACTCTTCAACCAAAACATTAATAAATTATTTTAGAACTCAGTGATAATAAAATAGGAACTAGTAGTGATGTCAATGAAAGTTTATTTCGAAAATGAAAATGTTAGGTTTATCTATGATTAAAAATCACTATATTTCGAATCATTTTGGTCCAAATACGAATAGAATTTCAATTTCAATTTCAATTCTAATTTCATTTTGATTTCAATAAAGAGCACTTTAAGTTATCTCATCATTTAACATCAGACAACACTTGTTTGAAATTAAATTAAATTAAAAAGCAATCTAATTAAATCAAGTTACCAAGCAATCTAATACAGAGAATCAAAATCCTGATTCTTCATTAAAAAAATTGGGATTCCATGACTCAATACTCCAACATTTTATTGTCTAAGCTGATCACATTACTTGAAATAAAATACTTAAAAATTATAATGCTGATATTGCAGAAACTCATTGATCAATGTTTAGTTTAGTATTATACTGAAGCGTCAAGATGTGGCTTGGATACTGAATTTGCAAGTACAAAATTGACAAGCGATTTGATGTATGACAAAATTTAGCTTGAAGCAATGGCATGGCTTAAATTTGAGCTGTGCTTGTATTTTTATAGCGTGTCATCCTATTTTGTCATTTCTGCATGTTAGCTTTTTCTTCTGTTTTATGTTTTCATCTGCCGTTATTTTGATGTTGCTAGGCCTTTATTTTGCTTTGATTTTGTGATATTTCATTTGGATTGTGTTATTATACATCCCACAGACCATCAATCAGGATATATAAACCAATATTCAGATACTCGGAGTAGTAAAAATGATATCCGTTCGTTTAAATAAATAATAACATGTTCCATGCTCTGCCACTGTTTTCTTTCATATAACTAGCGATATGGTATAGATTCTTCAGAATCACAGTCCAGATTAATGTAATATCATATCATGTCTATTCACCGATTTCCTCGCCTTTTATTTTTTAAAATAATAACGTACAACACCTGTTTTATACAACGTGTGACTAAAATTAAAACATAATATTGATTATCATAGCATATCCTTTTGATGGATGACGTATTGTATTCAGGCAATCTTTTCAGAATAAAGAATTATTATGTGATATCAAATTCGATTTATAGCAATAGTGATCGCCGGCTATGATGGAGTCTGTTAACCAGTAATAATAAGATTCTCTAGCTCGTCTAAACTGGATTTAAAATTTTGCATTTTCATTAAAACATGTTTACAAATAAAACAGCTAAACATTCATCGATGAAAAACACCGTCAATACTAATAGTAAAGTCTATTATGTCCCAAGTTTTTCAGATAGTTTATCGTAATAGCACTTACATCTATAACTGTGAAGATTAGTAAGTTTACAAATTATATGAGTTCTGTAGAAATACATGTTGCCGTTCCTATTTCAAGACCACCTCAGAAGAAAATGTTTATTACATAACCTCAATATATTTGAGTTGCGCACGGTTTGCCTGAAGTTTTTTCAGATCTTACTATCATTGACACGCATTAAACATCCTTCGACGGATAGGAAGTATATTGAATGCAACGTATTTCCAAGAAAATGACACAATCTTTCTTTCAGTTGCAATCGAATTTTAAAGTTGAGTATGCCCCTGCTAAAATCAAGAAATGGAGGTCTTCAAGAACAGGTCTTCAACTCACACTCATTGATCAAAAATCACCGATAGTTAATGGATATTTTGCAGTTGCGACTGAAATCTTAAATGATAGCGGTTGTCCTCATACTTTGGAGCATTTAGTTTTTATGGGTTCCAAAAAGTATCCTTATAAAGGTTTATTGGATGTTTTGGGTAATCTAGCATTTAGTTCGACCAATGCATGGACAGCAACGGATCAGACTGTTTACACTCTGACAACTGCTGGATGGGAAGGTTTCAAAATGTTATTGCCAGTTTACTTAGATCACTTATTCAATCCAACAATTACAGATGCTGCGTGTTGTACCGAAGTTTATCATATTGATGGTGAAGGTAAAGATAAAGGTGTTGTTTATTCTGAAATGCAAGGTATTGAAAATCAATCCTGGTTTATTCAGGGTTTAGAAACTCAAAGAACTCTATATAAAAATTCAGGTTACAAATCCGAAACAGGTGGTCTAACCAAAAACTTACGTACTTTAGAAAACGAGACGATTAGAAAATATCATGCTGATAATTATAGACCAGATAATTTATGTATTATTATTACAGGCTCTGTCGAAGAAGAAGAATTGCTAAAATTAATGGTTACATTTGATTCTACTTTACAAGATTTACCCGAAGTTCCTAACAAAAGACCCTTTGTTGACACACCCCAAGATTTGCCATTATCAGACAGCATCACTAAAATTGTTGAATTTCCAGATGAAGATGAATCTGCAAGTGAGATAATGATTTCTTGGATTGGTCCAGATGGTAGGGATTCAATTCTAGATCAAGCAATTGACACATTAGGTAAATATTTCACATCATCATCAGTTTCTTTATTCAATAAACATTTTATTGAAATTGAAGAACCATTAGCCACTGGTACTGATTTTTACACCGATAGTTATATTAGATCAGGTATTAATATTAGTTTTAATAATGTTCCAACTGACAAAGTTAATGAACTACCAGACTTGATTTTTAGATTAATGAATGAACATTGTAATCCGGAGAGTTTGGATATTGTTAGACTAAGAGACTTAGTCGAACAAACCAAATGGAAATTTGTTTTTAAAGCAGAAAATTCTTCGGAATCTTTGGCTACTCTTGCAATTTTTGAATTTGGTTATGGTAATATCAACGGTAAGGATTTGGAAGACTGGTCAAAGACTTTGAAAGAATTTGATGAAATTTTGCTTTGGGATGTAGATAAATGGTTGAAAGTTTACCAGAAATATTTTTTGGACAATAGATCATGCATTGTTATTGCCAAACCTTCTAAAGAGCTCTACGAAAAATCAAAAAGCCAGAATAAAAAATTGATTGATGCTAGAAAAAAAAAATTAGGTCAAGATGGCTTACAAAAATTAGATGAAAAATTAAAAAAAGCACAAGAATTGAATGATAAGCCAATTCCAAAGGAAATTATAAACTCATTTGGTCAGCCTGATTTATCTAGCATTGACTTCATCAAAACTGAATCTGTTGCTGTTGGTTTAAATCAAGATGTCCCAAATGATATTTCATTGCCGTTAACTAAAAAGATTTTAAATGATGTTCCAGTTCATTTCCCATTATATATGCATTTTGAAATTACAGAGTCTAACTTTTGTGATATATATTTGCTATTTTCTTCCTTAGAAATTGATAAAAAGTATATGCCATTGTTAGAGGTTTTCAAGACTTTAACTTCATTACCAATTGAAAATGATGACGGCACTTTGACATCTTATGAAGATGTTATCAAGCAGTTGAAAAGAGATACAGTCCAATATAGTTTCAGTAACTCATTTTGCGGAGCTATTGCAGAATCGCTAAATTTTAGAATTACTGTAAAAGCAGCTGATTATCACAAAGCAATTGACTGGTATATTAAACTTTTGTTTAAAACTAAGTTTACAAAAGAAAGAGTTCATGTTGCTCTTAAAAAATTGGTTAAATCTTTACCAGAATATAAGAGATCAGGCACAACAATGTTAAGATCTCTAATAAACAAAAAAATGTACACCGACAGATCTTTACTAAATTCGTCTGATTTTTTGTCTCATGAAAAATATTTGATTGATGTTTTAGAACAAGTTGAATCAGGTGACTTTGAGCCTATAGAAAAGCAATTAAACGAAATGAGAAATCAAGTTTTTAAATTATCAAATACTCGTGTTTTTGTTGTTGGTGATGCAAATAAAATTGAAAAACCTGTATCATCGTGGTCTAAATTTATTAATGCTTCACCAATTGGTAGCACTGATGATATTGTTCCACTTCCGATTCAAGCTCATACTCTTTCTCCAGAAGGTTTATCAAAGTCTAAAAAGTGTTATGTGGTTACCACGCCTGGTTCAGATTCAAGTTATATGAATCTTGTTACTAATATCCCTACTAATGAATACACTTCTGCTGATGCATTTAAAATTCTTCTTGGTGCTGCATACCTGCAATGTGTTGAAGGTCCATTTTGGCGCGGTATTCGAGGTTCGGGTCTTGCGTATGGTGCCAACTGTTATAATTCCTTTGACATTGGTCAACTTTCATTCTCTATTTATAGGGGTGCTGAAGTTGAAAAATGTTTTGCAGTTGCTAAAGATTTAGTAGAAGGCTATGCGAGCGGTAAGATTGAAATTGATGGAAAAATGAGACAAGGTGCAGTTAGTGCCATTGTTAATGAGTTAACAGAGTCTCAATCTAATGGATTTCAAACTGCTGGTAAAAAAATATATGATGATGTTTTAGTACAAAGAGGACCGGATTACAATTCCAAGTTAACTAAGGCATTAAAAGCGATTACTAATGACGATCTGGTTGAAATTTTCAACAAGTACTTTGTCAATTTGTTTGATTCTGAAAAAAGTATGTCTTTTGTTAGTTGTAACCCTGCAAAAGCTGACGAGATTGAAAAGTATTTTCAAAGCATGGGTTATGAAACAATTGTTGAACATGTTGCTGTTGATAAGGAGGGAGACGAAGAAGACGGATTCTCCGAAGGTGATTCTGAAGACAAAGAAGAAAATGTCTCCGAAAGTGCTTCTGAAAGCGAAGAGTTTGAATATTATTCCCAATCTGAATGTGAATACGGCGATATAAACTATGACTTTTAATTCAAGAACTTCACCAATTCTAATTTAGAAATTGATACTTTTTCAATACATTTAAATTATTCTTTACATTCAATAAATAACTCATCCCCTTCTAAAATCAATTTTTCATCCAATTACTGAATTCATATTTTTGAAAGGTATCAAAAAAATGTTTATTCTTCTCTACAAATAAGCATTTTCTACGTTTACTATAAAAGATCATAAAGAATATAATGTTTTTCTAATTTTCAAACAAAAAATATGAATAAAAATAAATAAATATCGGTCAACTGTATAACGTCTCATTTTTAAAGCAAACCTATTTTTTCTTTTCAGTAACGGTTTGATCAACATTAAGACCAGTATATTCGCCGAAAGTTCTTTTAGCGCAAGTCAAATATCTATCAACTAAGCTGGTATTTTCTGTAGCCATATTACTTGTCTGCTTCACAAGTTCCTCTGTTCTATTAATAAATTCAGTTTGTTTAGCGTAAACATCAGGTAATTTTTCTTGCTCCACTTTGGAGACAAAACTAAAAGATCTATCAAAAGTAGAAGGAAGAAAAATTCTAAAGGCAATCAAACCACAAGTAACTGGGGCAGCAACTCTCAATAAAATATTGCTTCTTCTAGTTAATACTAGACCAGCTAAAAAACCAGTTAAGACATATAAGGTGTTTGGAAATAAAACTTCTCTCTTGTCATGCAAAGATGTAAATGTATCCGTAACTTTTCTTTCCGCATCAAAGTATTTATTAGATTGTTCAATATATGTTTGTTTGGAAAGTTCTAAGTATTTAATCAACTGAACTCTGGCCTCTTTAATATTTGATTCTAAAAAAGACTCAGCGGAGTTTTCCTTCTGCACCAATTTTGGAAGCTGTGGTTCTTCTTCCTTTGGAAGACCTGGAACGGTAGCAGTGGTATCACTAGTGTAGAATTCTCTCTTAGATTCACATTGAACTGACTTTTTAGATGATAAATAAAGGGATGAAGCAGAGGCAACACAGATCCCTGACTGCTTAAAATGGCAATGTTTGTTAGTATTTTGTTCATATAAAAACTAGGTGTTTATTGTGACAAATAAACTTACCTTAAATAACTTTGAAACCATATTTTGTATTGTGAATTAGTTAATTGTAGATTATTTTCTTTTACTAACATGGTCTTGATGCATAACTCAATTTAGCCCGGGTATTTTCTTTCAATATCTTTTTACTGGCACGTTTTTCTGCCAAATGCAACTACATTTGATTATGTCTGATTCAGCCTGCTGCTTGATAGGCTTTTTTTAATTGCTTTATAATTCAGAGTTCACCTGATGTTTGACCATTTGAAACAAAAATTGGGTGTTTCTTCGATTACTCCAAGTGCACCGGCTGCTCCAAGGGGGGCCGCTCCCAACAGTAGATCCATTTATCAGTCAAGACAGAATTTCGGAGTTAATTTTGGTTCTTTGTTTGTTCTTGAAAAATTTATCTATGATGAAATGTTCATTGATAATGCAACTGTAGAGTTAGACGCCATACTGAATAACATTAATAGGAATGGCATGGATAATACCAGAAATCAAATGGAAAATCATTGGAAAATGTATTGTTCGGATGATGATTGGAATTGGCTTAGGGAAAATGGCGTTCAGTCAATCAGAATACCAATTGGTTATTGGACTGTCAATGGTGGTTATTTTGCCAAAGGATTTTCGTTTGAAAGAGTTTCCCCTATTTATCAAAATGCATGGAAAATTTTTATCGATTATTATGTCAAAAAAGCACAAGCTTACAATATTTCAATTTTAGTTGATTTACATGCGGTTCCCAAGGGAGCAAATACTGGAGATCATAGTGGTGAAGTTTTTAGTCGGGCGGGATTTTGGAATGATAGCCATGCTATACAACGTGCAATTGATGTTGTTTCCTTCATTGCCAGAGATTTGAAGCAATATGACAATATTTCAGGCATTCAAATAGTTAACGAATCAAGCTTTGACAACGAAGCAAAGGGGCAGAAATACTATTACAGTGAAGCAATCAATGCAATTCGTAAGGAAGATAAAGATATACCTATCATGATCAGTGACGGGTGGTGGGCAGACCAATGGGTTAAATTTTTAGCTAACAAATCCAGCGGTGATATTGGAACGTTGGGAGTTGTTATTGATGATCACGTGTACAGATGTTTTTCTGATGATGACAAAAAGAAGAGTGTTGATCAAATTATTACTGATTTGAATTCTAGTGTGCTGACCAATCTTTCATATGGAGCAGACTTTATTATCGGTGAATATTCATGCGTTTTGGATGGTAGCACGTGGAATAAATCGCAGGGTTGTAATAGGGATGATAAAGTTAGAGAATATGGTAATAAAGAAATTGCTTTGTTCAACCAGAGGGCAAAAACTGGTTCATATTTTTGGTGTTATAAATTTCAACATGGTGATGGTGGCGAATGGGGGTTTAGACCAATGGTTTCTAGAGGATGTATTCCATGCAGAAAAACGAGGATTGACCGTTTACCAAATCAAACAGACTATGAAAACTATTTGAATACAGCATTTGAAAGCCACTCGAATTATTGGAATAGCCAGAATCCAAAAGAAAAATTTGAACATTGGAGGTTTAAAGAGGGATTTATTACTGGTTGGGCCGATTGTTTAGAGTTTGCCAAATTTCAAAACTCCAGAATAGGTAGAGTAGTTGCATGGCAAACTGCTAGAAGGAATGAGCATGTTAGAGCCAGGGGTAATAGCAGATTTGTTTGGCAGTGGGATCATGGGTTTCAAGAAGCTTTGAATCTGTTTTCAGGATTTTAAGGATAGGAAAATCGGTGTTTTTGTTTACTAGGGGTTTCAATATAAATATACCTATATTTTTGGATAATGATAAGTTTTTTTGACATTTTAGTAGCCTTATAAAGTGAGAACTGAATCGTCCGCATCGATAACTGGATATTTTGCCCTCAATTCTTTAATGAAATTGGTCCAAGAGCTTGAATCGTTACCTTCAAGTCTCAATGAAGAGTTTTCCACTAAAATATCGACTTTCTTTAAGAATCTCAGTAATGTTTTAATTAGATCATTTCTCTTTTCAATATCCTGTTTTGGTGCTTCATCTTTCAATTTCTTATTTAATATTTTATTTGAAGATATAATAAATTGTTCCATTAATTCAGTACCTGTGAATATTGTTGGTTTTAGAGCAAATATTTTTAAAATGGTTAACAAACAAATTGAGACGATAGATTGATCATCTTTCAGGCCTCTTGTTAAAAACTTTTTCAATACATCAGCCCAATTTACGTTACATAAAATAATCAAATTGTTATGTGTCTCCATTGAATTTAATAAAGAATAAATAAGTTCGTAAATTAATTTACGGAAATTCAAAGCGTCATCTAATTTATGTTTAAAAGGACCAATTTGGACAACCCGTACATATTCTTTTTTTGGGTCCATTTGAGCTTCAATAAATTTAGGAATCATTTTGGATACTAGAGGGATTGTAATCATTGGCTTTTTATGGATACCTATAATTAAATTAGATATACCAATTTGTTTGAACAATAAGTCAGCATCAAATGCAAAATTTTCGGTCGTTAATTCCAAGTATTTACTCAGCAGAGAAATTTCGGTACATTCCAAAAAGTTTTCATTACCGAACGTAAACTTTATAGTTGAGGCAATAGTAATTTGTAATAATCTTGACGTTAGAGGGTCAGATAAAGCCTGTAAAAGCTTTTCAATGAAGTCAGTGTGCTTCAAAACTAAGGTACTCAAACATTCGGCGGCCAATGTATATTGTTCTTCATTTAGATCTAATGTATTACTTTGAATGCTAAAAATTAAATTTAAAATATCAGTAGCAATATTCTTAGAGAGATCTAAAGATGTCAATATTGAAGCTAAACATTTAAAAGAAGGAATAAAATATTTAGTTTCTTCTAAATAGTTCAGGTATTGCGGTAAATATTTTTCCGGATTTTTAGAACAAATGGTAGAGACAATAATGATAGCTTTTTCTTGAATACCCTCCTTCTCATTAAGATCAAAGAATCTTAAGAACGGTTGTAATCCACAATTTAAATCCATCGATTTAGAGACCTGTTCTAGGAAAACAATTGAGAAATAAACTTGACAGCCCGTATTCAAATCATCCAAAATTCGGCCAATAGAATCCAATTTACCAGATGAAACGGATAAAACTGCTAGAATTTTCGAAATATTTAAATCTGTTTGCTTACCATATTTTAAAGCAGTGTTGATTAATGCTTCGGAATCAGCTTGCTGTAACAACGATTTGGTTAAGGAAGGTAAACAGTTTTCATCAAAGGAGCCTAATTTGTTTAAATCCACAATCAATTTCATAATATTATCCAATTGGTTTGCAATGTTAACATTATCAATAATACCTTTTAGAATTATACCAGTACTGACACAATTATCGGCACAAAATTTGTTTTCAGTATCTAATTTTAAGAATTGATTAAGAATCATGGCGTCATCATCACTACTCAATAAGTTTGAAGCTGCAAATGATTCAATGGTACGCAATGAGTGAGTACGTAAATCGTTCATAGATAAATAATCCACAAGATATTTCAAAATATAATGAATCCATCCAGAAGTCACCCATTCATTTAATTTTCCTGATTTAATAATTCTTGTAATAGAAATCAAACTATTGATCACCAAGAATTCGATATTAATAGTTTCAGTAAACATTTTAAATATATCATGAGCTTCATGTGAGACCAGTCGAACGTTAACAGCAAGTGCACAAATCGAATTTAATGATTTTTGTCTAATTTCCGTTGAAAAATTTTTATTTGTAGTTTTTTCAATCAACAATGGAGTTATAGTCTTGGCAAATGTTCTTAAATTTTCTTCGGATAAATCATCACGAGTAACATAAATTGATAGAATATCATACAATAAAGATAATGAATCGAGAATTAACTCATGGCTGCCCGAATTCAAAGAATACGTTAAAAAATTAACTAAAATGTTCAATCCCTTATCACCAAAGCTTTGTAATGAATTATATTTTAATAATGAAGAATAAAATTTGACAGTTTCAATATTGTTACCCGTTTCATTCAATTCATTTAGTCTAACAATGAATAGTTCTAAATATCCACCATCTAAATCTTCCAAAGCATTTGATAAATCTGTAACAAACTCATAAAAAAGTCCAATTTTATCAGCATTATTTTTGTTAAGTAATTTATAAAAGTTTTCACAAATTTGAGAGTAATTTGCAACTAACACAGTGAACGGGTCATCTTCGTTTTGCATGCTAATATCAGACATTCTTCTGGAGCTGGAAGTAGCATTAGTCAAATTGTTAAAAGATTTCAAGCTATAATAAGCACCATCTTTGGATGAATTTTTAAAGAGTAAACTTAAAACTTTGATGATTGAAACAACAACGCTGTTATTTTTATCTTTTAATTGATTAATCAACTTATTGAATAAAATTTTGTAAATAACTGGAAGAGAAATAGGATTATGATTTATAACAACCCCAACCACGCCAATTGAATCGCGTCTTAATTTCCATGCGACTCCTTCATCATCATCATTATCATCATCATCAATTTCTTCTTCATAGTCACTATATTCATCGACATAATTATCATCTTCTAAATCTTCCACCTTATCTTCTTCATCTTCATTGCTACCATATGGGTCATAGTCGATAAACTTAGAACATATGCTTAATCCGTCAACAACATAATTTTCAACAATATCTAAGGGCAAATATGAATAGGACTTTGATAAAACAGAAATTGCCTCAATTCTTATATCCTCTAATTCTTGTTGTTTATCATAATCATCATCTGCTTGGTTTAACAGATTTAAGTGTAAACATTCTAAACTAACGTTCCAAATACTTTGAAATAAAGTAGATATTAATGAAGGATTTGCAGATATTGAACTTCCTAAAATTGATAACGTTATAATTTGATATTTCGTTGACTTATCTTTTGAATAATAACTCAAAACACTTGATACAAATTGGTCAATTACCGAAATATTATTGACATGTCTTAAAGACAAATTTAAAGCAGTAACTGACTTTTTAGCGATAATTGTATCCGCATCATATGATGATTCAATTAACAAATTAATTACGTTTTGTAATTGTGATATTGACATATACTTACCTAAATATTCTAGCATATCGATTAAAATTTCGATATAATCTATTGTTGAAAAAAATTGTACTTTATCATTAAACATTTCGATTAACAAAATCCTAATGATTTCAATACCAGTCTTTTCATCTGTTGGTAAACTTTTAAGAATATTATGTATTGCCATTGTATAGATTGTTGATGTAATTGAAATTTTCTCTGGTTTTTTAGTTGATAATTCTTTGATAATAGCGATAATATTTGGACCCAAGGTTGGTGTAAGCGATTCAAAACATTTTAATGCTTGAGTACGAACTTCAGAAAATTCATCATCTAAACAACGAAGAAGAACTTCACCGTAAATCATTCTCTGATGCGGTGAGATATTATTTGATGAATTTGACATTTCCTTTTCAAGATCATTGAGCGCCATGAAGCGCAGATCCGGGTCTGTATCCCTTGTTTGGGTTATTAAATCAGGAATGTATCTTCTCATATTCAATTAATCTGGGTCTATAGTTCTAAAAGATCTAATAAAGAGTGTTATAGAATGTAAAAAGAGAATATACCAGCTTCGATATGTAAGTAGCGATTTGACAATTTTCTATGGCGGAAAATCGCTAAGTTAATTTAGTTATTGAGGATGTAAAATAAATTAGATAAAATTAAGTTAAATATTAGAAATACAGTATTAATAAAAGCATAAGAAAAAAACTATGAGCAGTAAAAAAGAATGTATGTGTATAAACTGCAAAAATGGCAAATAGGGATAAAAACGAATCCAAATAAAAAAGATAAGCAAAAAATAGGAAGAAAAAAAGATATTTGTATAGTATAGAATTATATAAAAAAAATGAAAGATATGTATGGATAATATATTAGTTATAAGCAGCATCACCGCCTAAATTCCCGTTTAATAAGGAATTTATAAACTCATCAGAATCGCTAACTAAAGACTTGTGAATTTGCTGTTGCTGCTGCTTAAGCTGAGGTTGTGGTTGTGGTTGTGGTTGTGGTTGTAACGGTAGTTGTAATTGTAATTGTGATTTGGAAGAGCTTGGAAAATCATTCATAAATGATGAACTTGTCATTGGAATTGTACCAATCATTGATAAATCTAAGTTGTTATCAAACTGGCCATTATCTTCCTTTTTCACGTCTACATGTTTTGGACTTAACAAATGGTCCTTTTCGTCATTAAAATTGTTTTTATTATTAATTAAGACAGAATTTTTATTTTTATTATTAGTTTCTGATTGTGATGCCAAAGATAAAGAAACAGCATCAGTATAAGTTTTTGTTTGATATATGTCATCCATCAAAGTTGTATTAGTTTTGGCATTACTTAATTGAAGGCCATTAATCATATCAGCATTTTCAGCTGTTAACATTTGAGGGACTTCGTAACTTGAAGAATTTGACGGTGAGCCTATTGAAGAACCAATTGTGTTTGCAGAAGACACTGATAAGAAAGAACTTGAACGACGTGGTTGGGCAGTGGGATAAGGTTGAAAATGTGATTGATGAGAATGGCCGTGAGAACCACCATGGTGATGGTGGTGACTACTCGAATGATGGGAATGGTGAGAGTTAGTAGAATGAGTTGAAGAGCCGGTCATATTACGAAACAGTTCAGGGAATGCTTGCATTTGAGATTGAGTTGCAGCTTGTTGAAGTAAATTTTGTTGTTGTGAATGATGATATTGATTACTACTATTATTGATTGGGGAAGATTTCATATTGTGACTATTCAAGTTTGAATAAGAAAGTTTTGAACCGTAAATATTATTCAAATTACTAACTTGAGAGTTTCCAGTATGATTTGCAGAAAGCTGTGGGGTCGGAGAAGTAACTGAAGATTGGGAAAAACTTGGGCCAATTAAAGGATAAAGAGGGAATAAAGAATCAGGGCCGTTGTTTTCATGTGCATGCGGACTTGATAGAACTGAATGGGTTGAAAAGTTCCTTGAATGATTTGTATACACTCTGCTGTTAGCTAAATTCTCGTCAAAAATATCCAACAAACCATTACCAGGCGTTGGAGGTGGTATATCATATAAATCTGATAAGTTACCCTTTGGTTCTGTTGAGTAGTCATTTGAGTTTGAAAAAGGCGGGCTTACATCGTCGGGACTGACAGTTGGATCATTTGGCGAACTATCATTAAAGTTGTTCAGGAAATTGGTCAAATGAGTATTCATGTTATTCAATGGCGCAACATATTCATCAACTGGGATTGAGATTTCGCCAATTCTTTTTTGTTTCAATTGATTAAAATTGCTGATAGCATTATTATTGTCAATGTTATTAATACTGATATGATTATTATTATTAATATTATTATTATTATTATTATTATGATTATTATTATTATTAGTGTTATTGATATTGATATTGTTATTGTTATTGTTGTTGTTAGTGTTATTACTGTTGTTATCATCAATGATATTATTCATACCGCTATTGTTATTATTCATAGTAGCAGCATTATTAACATTTTTAGAACCAGATCTAAAGTTTTGAATTGGATCCATGCCAACCTGCCTTTTAGTAAAATATTGATAGTCATTTGAAGCTGAACGAGCACTCTTATGCACAGTATTATTATTATTGTTTCTTGAACTAGCTCCATCTGAGAGAAGCGAATTCAACGAAGTTATGCTTTCAGAAGTACCCATTGGAGGAGACGACAAATCCCAGGAATGTAATAGGCCGTTAATGGTATCTCTGTCGCTCAACTTCATGTTTGAAATCGAATCTGATATAACACCTGAGGTGGACTCATTGTTCTGCCAGTCTGAATTCGCTGTTGCCATTGTTGCATCGTTAGTATTATTGTGTGTTGTCATTTCTATGGATTGTAAAGTGATTTGCTCGTTTGGCTGGATTATCATGTTTTGATTAGTGTCTTTTTCGTTATCTGGGTCTAGGTCTTTATTAATTTTCATCTTTTTACCAAAATTCAAATTCAAATTCGAGTCAAACTCCTTCTTCTTATTCAAGCTTTTCTTGGATTTCATACCACAAGAACAGTTACCATCGACATGGCAAGCACAGCCTTTTTGGTGATCCTTTAACTTTGAGTCCAATTTTTTCTTACACGTACAAGTAACATGGGAGTTTTTGAGTTTTCTGACTTCTTTACAGTGGTTGCATTGTGTTGAAGGTCTGCCTTTTGGTTTGATCATCATTAAAGGTTGATCGGTATGGGTACACGTTGTCACACGATGGCCTCTAATACAACGCTCACAAGCGTACTTGACACCATTTATGAGGACCATATTGGGATAGATATAAATAAAACAATGAAATAAAAAAAAAGCTTAATGAAATAAAAGTCAAAGGTTTATATTTAGAGGAATAAATATATCAAATAAGAGTTGCAAAATTAATATTCAGAATTACAAAAAAAAATTTGAAATAAAATCTGTGCGATTGATCGAGTAATCGAGTAATTGAGTGGGTTTCGCCTCATACTCGCTTTAAAACCTCGACGTTACTAACTGTACATGCATAATTCAATTCTCAATTTCTAATCCTTTTTTTTTTTCTTTGAGGGGGGGAGCGCCGATATTCATCCTACACATTACAAAATACAGGACATACTATGAGAAATCTCATAGATAAGTTCATAGCATTGTAAAACTGTAATCAGGCTATCAGGTCAGGTTATCACGATATCGGCTTATCAGTTTATCTGCTTAACAAGTAAGAAACATAAATAAGTAAACAATGTACATGGCGCCATTTTAGCCAATTTTAATATTTCAGTCAGTTTATATACATTAAATACACTATATAAATTATTTAATTTATTTAATTTATTCAATTTATTCAATTTATTTACTTTATTTAATTAAAATTACTGCTATTGTCTCGACTGTAATAGAAGTAATAAAACATAATAACAGCAGCAGCCTGACTTGGTGTGGAGCCCGGACCGAAAAAGCGGAGTTTCTCTGTCTCCATCAATAACATTGCACGTGACCTGGCGTCTAGCCAGATTTCGTTTTGATTGGTTTTTGTGTCATCAGCCAGCCAATCACGTGACTGATTGTACTGTTCAGCCACGTATTGTTTTGGAAGCTAAAATGTGTATGGGAGTAGGGGTACAACGTAGTACTAAATAAGTTGATAATAATTGCACCTGTACCCATATGTGGATGCATATACTGATATTCCTGATTTGATCTATTGTTATTAATTTACTTTGTTATCTCTCATGATAGTATGATAAAATTGACTATAGTTTTTCTACAATAGTAATTTACAAAACAATAGCTTGTAATAAAAAACACATTCCTATGGCGCAAAGTCCTCCTTAAACGGGAATAATACTGATATTGCACACAGAGCATATTTTTATCTCCGTATCTCCATTGACCATATTAGTAATTTATAGTACAACTTTTGTCTCTCAAATTTGTCTATATAGATATACATAGATATACATATATATATATCTGGATAGATATCTGGAATAGCTAAGTCATCAGACAACAATTTATATATGAATATTGTACTCAATTGCTCTCACTGCTACTGTTACTGTTACTGTCCCCGTTGCCATCACTGCTACAATTACATTTATTATAAATATAAATAAATATACTACTATCGAATGAACTTTCCAACACCCTTCTCACCACAGACTTCGCCTGAGGTTTGGATGACGCTCATAACCAGAGAAAATTATCTAGAGGGCGTCTTGACGTTGAATTATTCACTCAAAAAAGTCAAATCGAGATATCCATTGGTGGTTCTGTACACTTCGCAGCTAGATGAAAAATCACTATCAACAATTAATGCTAATAATATTCCAGCAATTGAAATCAACTCCCTTAACCCTAAGATTCAACCGGATTTGACATTTGACCCGAGATTCAAGGATACGTGGTCGAAGTTATCGATTTTCAATTTGACCGACTTCAAACGGGTTGTTCAGCTAGACTCAGATATGCTAATCATAAAAAATATCGATGAACTAATGAAATTGCCTTTAAATAACTTTAAATTTGCTTCAACAGCTGCCTGTGTTTGTAATCCGTTAAATAAGCCACATTACCCAGTAAATTGGAAGTCGGAAAATTGTCAGTATGTTGATTATCATGTTAAAAAGAGTAAAATTAATAATCATTCCAATGGTAACGAACTGCGTGAAGTTTTAGGGCCCCCTTGTCATATAGGACTATCGAAATGTAATTCGGGATTGTTAATCGTTGAACCATCCAAGTTCTTATTCAATGAAATTATAAGAAAATTAAATGATTCAAATGCAACTAAAAGTTATACATTCCCTGATCAAGACTTATTAGCAGATGTTTTCCATAATGACTGGTTATGCATATCGTATATTTACAATACTTTCAAAACATTCCCAAGCTGTCACCCTGATTTGTGGAATGAAAATAAATTCAAAAATATTCATTATATTCTATCCCCAAAACCTTGGGAAGTTGACAGAAACTATACTGATGATTCAAATACTTTTAAACTATGGTGGGATATGAATGATGAGAGACTAGCCAATACTGAAAATTAGCCTTTTGTATCATTACTGTCGTTATTGTTAATATTATTATTAATATTATTGTTAATATTATTATTATTATTATTATTATTATTATTATTATTATTATTATTATTATTATTATTATTATTATTATTATTATTATTATTATTATTATTATTATTATTATTATTATTATTATTATTATTATTATTATTATTACTTTATATTCTTTCTATTTATACCTGTATCTGTTCTATTATAATATACAAAAAGAAAATGAGTTTAGCTCTTATTTTCCTGAATTTTATTCATACTAATTTCTTGCTTAAAAGTATTTTTTGATTCGACGCTATAATTATCTCCCGCATATGTACTTGCCCTTGATCTCATCTCCTCTCTGACCCCCAAATCAGTTGAAACAACAGAATTAATCCTTTTCGGTGTGAGATTAATTTGTTCCTCATTATTGTCTTTAAACTTTGGATTGAAACTTTTATTATTTTTATTATTATTGAATTCGTTCTGCTTTTGTAATATCTTTGATGCTGACAATGATGGCATGGGTATCGGTAGCGCCGTTTGTAGATCTGGATGATATCTACTTGAACTTGTATTTTCAGGATCCCCATCCTCACGCTCATGTGCATTTTCATGTTCATGTTCATGCTGATGCTGATGCTGTGGAACAAATGGAACTACTAGCATTTTTGGGGATGGCGAAATTAAATCAATTTCATTTTGTGATGTCGGTGAAAAACTGCTTAATGGTATATCAGAAGCATGAGCTCCAGGATGGCGGCTATAATAAAAAAATTGATATGTAATAACTAAATTCATACTCATTTGGATAAACGCTGCAATGACAAAGATTGGCCCAATATTATCTGTACCATAAAATAAATAACTAATTTTCGTTAAGTCACCTCCAAGCCAGGATAATAGTAAGATTGTTTTAAAGTTTGCAACTGATTTAAATCTTTGGAAAAGTAAAATTTGTGGTAATGGTAATGATGATTCAATCATAAAGGATACTGATCCAAATGCTAAACCCAGATATTCATTATTATTAAAAATTAGTTGAACTAAACTGGTTAAAGCTAGAAACCCAAGCAAAAACTTCCAATATGTTATAGAATTCCTCCATTGCCAAAAATGGAACGGTCTCACAAAATGAACATCAAATAGCCTAACTATACCTCTAACAATTTCAATCCAGCACAACCCAATCAGGATCAAATTACTTCTCAGGGTCTTTAACAATACTATAGCTATACCTTTAATAAATGATAAAAAATCTGTTGATTCATCCACATGAACATTATCTTCCATTAGACTCCAAAACATTTCGATATTAATACTGTAAAATTTTTCCCGTAACTCATCCCAATTTGACTCATACTTCTCTAAATAAACGGTATCTGGTGATCGATATTTCAATGCGACTTTCAATAATAAAGTTTGAATGAAAATCATAACGAAACATTGTCTTAATAACGTAATTTCAAAGGGATCGTTAAAATAATAAAATATACGTAATGTTGAAGCAATTAACATTGTGGCACAAATATCCATAGAAAACCCTTGTGAAGATTGTTTCTTTCTAATGCTTAAAATGGTGGACCCATAGGAAATTAATGGAGTAAATGACATGATCCAATTAATAACCGTTGATAATTTGGGAATAAACTCCGGTGGCAGCACTATATAAGCCATCTTTTCTTTTTAGTACTTATTTACCAAACTAATTTAGCTCTGTCTATATATATATATATATATATATATACACTAATGGATATATAAGTTTAGAAAAAAGTGGTAAACAGGTACTCGTTTAGTATAAACCAGTTAATGAAATAAACCTCTGGGAAAAAATGTTCAGCTTTTTGATTTCCTTTTTCGATTACTTTTGTTTACGTTGAGTATAGTTTTTCACGTTTCTCAGATCTGACATATAACAATAACCTTAATTTTATAAACCTAATTACAATGAACTACAATTCAAGCCATGAAATCGAAGCTTATATCTAATCTGCGCTCAATGATCATATCACAGAAACCAACAAATGCAACATTATTATCAATTTATACAAAGTGTGGATATCATTTACCAGAATCAATTAGAAAATTAAATTTAATTAATACGCTTGAAACGCATATAGATCAAAAGCCTTTTAAATCACCTAGAAATATCATTTCACTAGATATGGGTTTAAAAAATATGTCAATGACAAGAATGAATTTTCCGTTATCAATTAAAGATAAGCCAATTATTTCGCAATGCATCAAGTTAAATTTAGATCCAGAATCGGTTCAGTTTACACCAAACTTGTATTCAAAAATAACAGCAAATTTTTTGTTAGATTATATTCTAAATCCCACAATTGAATTGCCATCGCATGTAATTATTGAGAGACAAAGGTATCGTACTGGTGGTAGTAAAAATGTTCTAGAGCATACACTTAAAAACAATTCAATTGAAGGTATGATATTTATGGGTCTTGAGATGTTCAATCAACTAAAAAATAAAGATATTGAAGTCATTCAAGGTGCACCCGGTAGTATGGTGAAATATTGGCTGGGTCAAGAAGGTTTAAATGATTTAGGTGATTCTGAAACTAAAACATTTAGAATTGAATTAGTTTTAAAATGGTTAAAATTGGCACTTCATGATGATAAAGATTCAATTTTTAAATTAGACTCTAAATGGTTGAATAATATTTGTAAATTAGTAGGAACTAAAGAATGGGAAAAAGCTTGGAAATTTAAGGCACATAGCAGAAAATTATGGGAAATTATGAGATTACTCAATAGTGTTAATACTAAAGAACTAAAAGTTAAAGATGAACTATTCGGTAAAATGAAAGGTGATGATTTAGCTGATTCTTTATTACACGGTATGACATTATGGGAGTATGAAAAAAATAGGAAAATATTTGAAAAGGTTATTTTAAGTAATGGATCTTTAAATTCATTTATTTTATAAATTAATCTTGTTTGCTATGAAGCAAGTGATGAAGTAAAAGAGAACGTTATACACATTAAAAAGTTGCAGTCAAATTAAAAAAGATCAAAACCAAAACTCGCTATTGGTTCAAAGAAACAAATGGTTTACCCTGTGCTTTCAAATCCTGAGCATATTTAACTAAAGTGTGAAATCTATTTTGTTTTAAAATGCCGGTTTTCATTCTTAAATCTAGTTTATCTTTATTCCAATAATCCGCAACAAAACCTTCATTTTCAGTACCCTTGATTAAATCATACATTTCATTACAATATTCTGCATCTTTCAAATTACCCATAACATGGAAACTAGAACCATCACCTCTACTTTCTAACTCCTTTTGATAATCTTCCAACATTTCAGCTTGAGATGGTAATTGTAATCTACCGGATAAAATTCTAGCAACATATTGACCTTGTGCTTCAGCAAATGGGAATGGAATAATGGATTTTGGTAAACCTGCACAAATTAGGGAAGTATCTGGAATGTAGAAAATTTGCTTGTATAAGTATCTCAAGTTTGAACCATCTTTTATTATCGCTTGATCGCCAGTTGTATAACTCTTTAAAAATGGAATTTGATATAAGTAACCAGTACAAAATAAAATTTTATCAATACCGGATATGACTTTACCCGAGGAAGTGATGACGGATCTATTATTGTCAAAATCATATTTCGCAATACCATCAACTTGTTCAGTTTGATTTTCAATAACGCCTTTAAACATTGGTTCACCAATACATGACATTATAACCTTTTTCGAAACGGTTAATAGTTGAGTTGAGATATCAATACCTGATGCAGAATTTCCAATAACTAAAACTTTGCTATCTTTATATTTAGCCACATCATTGTAATATTTAGCATGAGTTATAGAACTTGGATCTTTTTTGAACCAATTCAATAAACCTTCAGTTTTGGGAACAAACGGGGTATCAAAATGACCATGTGCTAAAATAACCTTATCATAATTTTTAGTTGACGTTTCAGTTGATAATTCCCACTCATTATGATTCTTAAGAAGTGACTTAACTTTTGTGTTGAATTTAAAATTAACAAAATCCGGTATAGTTTTTTGATAATCTAACAAATACTGTAAAACTTCCGTTCTATTAGGGAACATATTAGATTTTTCAGGTAAAGGTAGATCTTTATATCTCATTAATTGTTTAACGATATTAGTTTCTGTATGCTTATACATTGGCGATAAATGAGGATCGTTATCAGTAACTTTTAAAGCTCTTGGATTAGCATTTGACTCAGATAAAGAAAACGTAACATTTGATTTATCACCGGTATGGTTCCACAACCCACCAGATTGAGGACGTCTTTCATAAACATCTATAGTTTTAAATATATTTTTAGCATTTGGCTCAGCAGATATCGCTTTGGCAAAACCCAGACCTAATGGACCAGCACCAATAATAGCAACTCTTGGTAATGACATTGTTGAATGTATAAAGAAGTCAGTTTAATGTAATACTTTACGATAAAAGTGAAAGAGAGTGAAATTAAACGCAAACAAATGGAATAAAAAATATCACTATATATATATATATATATATATTTATTAAAATTACTAATACTACATTTAATGCCAATTGTACAAACAAAAACTTTTTCAAATAGCTATGGAATTAACTGAAAAATTATTCTTTGTGTCAGATCTTTCGGGAATAAATCGTCTGATCTGAATAGATTAAAAAAATTTAACAAAAATTTAACGGAGATAAAGCTAATCTCATGTGACTGTGCGCAATTTTGCAACATTGTCACAATTAAAGTAATTATGGCGCTATTTTAATTGGTTAATTCTTAATATCACGTGCAATGATTACTTGCTGTATTCATCTGTACACCACTACTGAGCACGTCCGTTTGGGGTCCTCATTTTGTCTGATTACCTCTAACATGAATGTGAAAGAAACTAGCAATATCATTTTGCTGTTTAGATTTACTAGTAATATCATAGTTAACGCCAGTTGCTTATTTCAATGTCCACCGAAGAAATTCCAAAGTCATTAAAAAAAGTCAAGCATGTTATTCTTGTTTTATCTGGTAAAGGTGGTGTTGGTAAATCATCGATAACGACACAATTGGCACTAACCTTAGTATCACAGAATTTCAAAGTTGGTGTTTTAGACATTGATTTAACAGGTCCATCTTTACCACGTATGTTTGGTTTAGAAAGTTCTAAAATTCATCAGTCAACTAACGGTTGGATTCCCGTCTATTATGATTCAACGATGAAATTATCACTAATGTCATTAGGCTTTTTACTAAATAATAGAGGCGATTCGGTTGTTTGGAGAGGTCCAAAAAAGACTGGTATGATTAGACAATTTTTTAAAGATGTTATATGGGATGATTTGGATTATTTATTAATAGATACTCCACCGGGTACATCTGATGAACATATTGCAATTGCTGAAGAATTAAATAAATGTAGTGCAATTGTTGACGGTGCCGTTATTGTTACAACTCCACAGCTTGTTTCTGTTAATGATGTTAAAAAGGAGATAAATTTTTGTCAGAAGGCAAATTTTAAAATATTAGGAATAATAGAAAACATGTCTGGATTTGTTTGTCCATATTGTGCTGAGTGTACAAATATTTTTAGTAAAGGTGGCGGTTTAAATTTGGCTAAGGAATTAAATTTGAAATTTTTAGGTGACGTTCCCATCGATCCAATATTTGTCGATTTGATTGAAAGACAAAATGAATTAAAATTAGAAAAGGGAAAAGATTTAGTCGGTTTATACAAAGATACAAATATGTATCCATTGTTTGTTAAGATTGTTCAGAAGGTTTTAGAATAAACCTGTATTAATTATTTATTTTTATTGTATATTAGATTAAGGTATATTATTCAGTATATTATTTACATAATACATATGCATTATTTGTTATTAGTTATTCGTTATTCGTTATTCGTTATAAATTATCAATCATTCGGTATCTGATTTTTTATATTCGTTATTGATTACTAATAAATCAATCCTGGTCAAATAATCTTTTTAATTCTTCTACCAAAAATTGGGATGACTGGTCATTGATAATCTGAGATGGTTCAATAATATCTGCAGTTCCAATAGTAGCATTATCTGTGCTAATTTCGCAAGTTGGCTCCTCTTTCCGCAGTAAATTAATCGGATTACTAAATTTCGAATTTGTATTAAATGGGTGATTTTTTTGTAACTCATCTAATTGCATCTCCAACGTTAAATATTGATTTAATTTTTGTTTTGAAAGTGCTGATGATGTTGTTGAGTTAGAATTTCTGTGCTTTCTATTTTCTGTCACTTCTCCAATCGGTATCGGTCGGAGGTTTTTCATATTTTTAGCTGACACAACATCATCATTTGGACCTTCTTCATTTTGAACAAATTGATCAGAAAGATCTACTATTTGTATATTCCCGTTTTGATCATTTTTATGATTTGGATCACCTTGATTTTTTTCAGTTTTTTCATTGCCTTTCATTCCATATTCAAATAGTACCCCATAATGTGTTTTATGAGGACTTCTCAAATTAAACAAACAATCTTTATTATCCAATTTTGTTTCCAATTTTTTCAGCTTATCCAATAATTTATTAACTCTGTTTTTGCAATTAACCACTTCACTCAAAGCAACGTTTAAGTTTGAATTAATTTTTTTATATTTTTCCTTTCTTAAAATTGCTTCTTCGGAACGAACTTTACCTAATTTTACATATGCGCATTGAACCGTTTCTAATCTTAGTAATATTTCCTCGGATTCTACTTGACTTAGTGAAGTTAGTTGTTCCGCTAAATCAGAACTGTACAATGAATTGATGTTAAGTATTGAATCACTTATGGTTTGAGTTAAATTAGTCGGCACTTGTGACAGAATATACGGAAGTGTGAAAGAAGAAGATGGTGGAAGTGGCGGAATCAATGTCTTCGTATCAAGAGCATGTTTTGAATTTGCCATATTAGAATAATAAGTTGTAATATTAAAAAGATGTTTACATTGGAGAGCGGATAAAAATACATGTGCCTACAAAGAAAACTGAGCTTTTGTTTCTTTGGTGGATCTATCGCTTTTTTCCAGCCGATAAAAATTTCAAATTACTCCAGATTTACTTAAGATGTATGCTGTTTCTTTTGTGTCAATGTAATATACTCAATTTCATCAACAAATATATAGACAAACAAGGGGATAAATGTTTTACCATTTGCTATTCCAAGGTTTACCATCATTAATAGGATTGATATTTGGTGGATGTTGTTCTAATGTGTTTTTCTTTGAAAAATTATTACATATTGAATCCAGAACAGGCACACTAATAACATTTACTCAATATTTATTTATCACTATCACATTATATTTTTATTTAAATTATACGAATCGAAGTAAATCAGCTTTTGAAATCTTATTTCGACCAAGTTCAGTTCCATTATCGAGATATTTGTTATCTACAACATTTTTAAGTTTGACATCATATTTAAGCAATTTTGTTTTCAGATTTAATCTTTCAGTTTCCGTCCACGTTATCTTCAGGTCTTCTGGCACTATTTTTACGGTTTTATTAGGTTGGTTATTTTGGGGTAAAAAATATACAACCAAGCAGATAATTGGTACAATGGTTATTAGTTTTGGAATGATCCTATTTACAATGGGTTATTCAAATTATCAGAAGAAAAATGAGAAGTTAAATTTAGATGATTGGTTCTTCGGAGTGTCAGTTCTGCTATTTTCAACAATCATTGGCAGCATAAATGCATTATTTAATGAAACAACATATAAAAAATATTCTAAAACTCGTTCTGATTGGATTGAAAATACGTTCTATTCACATTTATATGGCTTACCTTTTTTTTTACTTGTTAGTGAATCAATTTGGAAAGAATTTTACATGGTCTCAAAAATAAATAAATTTTGGGATATTTTATTTATTAATCTAATAACGCAAATTATTTGTGTATCTGGTGTCAATATGATTGCAATTAAAACTAGTGCATTAAGCTTAGGGATTATTTTATTAGTTAGAAGATTTGTTTCCTTAATTTTAAGTATTATTTTATTTGGTAACAGTTTAGGCATTATAGATAGTATTGGATCTATGTTTGTATTCACTGGTGCTATTATTTATATTTTTGGAGCAAATGAAAACATAGGCCAAAATAACACGGACTCAAAAAATAAAAAAATTAGTAAGGAAAAGAAAAAGTTACTAATATAAGGTTATAGAATTTTTATTTATAAAGAACACAGACAGTGTTACGTAAACTTTTTATGAGTATGAGATTCATGATAGCTAGAAAAATTAAATTGTAGTCGAGAAAATAAGTTTTTTCTGTTGAATATTGGCCTGTAACTATAGCAGATTGAAAGATCAAGATTGCTTGTAAATTTAACGTACTCGTATAACATGATGTCTGTTAGAAATTTATTAAGACTTGGTCTGAATCCAAGAAGAAACGGGTTAAGATGTACAAAGCTATTTTATAGCACAGGCAGTGGAACTAGTTCAACTAGTAGTACTTCTACTACAAATACCGTGAAGAAAAATGAAAATCATGAACATGAGCAAGAACCGGAACAAGAACAAGAGGAGTACTATATTGATACCAGTGATATTACAAACAAATGGCAAACATTATCCCTTGAGTCACAAGAGGATATGATAAATTATTTAAATGTGAAACAAGAATTTGGATGGAATTATTTAACACTCGATGAAAAAAGGGCTATATGGTATATTGCATATGGTAACTGGGGTCCAAGAGACCCAAAACCATTAAACTTCCCTGAATTCATATTCAAAATA
This sequence comes from Kregervanrija fluxuum, assembly GCA_003707275.3. Taxonomy (NCBI): domain Eukaryota; kingdom Fungi; phylum Ascomycota; class Pichiomycetes; order Pichiales; family Pichiaceae; genus Kregervanrija; species Kregervanrija fluxuum. The sequence goes on from PPNM03000024.1 coordinate 136,999, forward strand.
ATGTCAAGTGCAATTTTGTTTACGGTTGTTGGATTTTCTTTGATTAATTATTCCATTGATAAGGAAAAGATTGCCGAACTGGAGGAAATTGACGAAATTAATGAACTAGTGAAAGAAATTAAATAGTCTTGTATAACAGTTTGATGATAATGACCATAAATTATAAATTCCTGTATATAATAAGTATATTTACATAAGTCAACAATTGATGAACTGATGCAGAGACAGAAAGACATCATTAAACAACATATTCATTGTCATATGTCTAGCCCCTTTATAGGCCAAACTGTTTCTTTAAATAGAAGTTTTGTAAACAAAACAAAAACTCGCGACCAATTTGAGTTATTGACACGTCGATGTAAACTGGCAGACCCACGCAAATATTCTTTTGGAAAAAAGAAGAGAGAAAAAGAGGCACAAATTAGTTCTGTACTGGCAATTTTGCAAGATGTTTTCCTAGTTAATTAGAGTTGCGTTTCTCATTGCTCTGTTTACCTATAATTTGTTTATCGATACATATCCTACTATATAATATACTCACTTCTTAGTTTCATTCGCTTAACTTTGACTACAATCTTTAACTTTGAAATAATATTTTATCCACAAGTCAAAGAAACAGAACCCATCCCAAAATATGTCTCCTAGAAACTTGACTTCTAGATCTCCTAATCTGGGTTCTAACTCAAATTCCGCTTCTAGTGATGGAAGTGGTGAACCATCTGACCCTTCTGATCCTTTCAATCAAAAGAATAGCAATGAATATGAAATGCAAAGTTATGATGAATCATCTTCAAATTCCAACGGTTCAAACTCAAAAAATAATACGGTGGATATTAAACAACACCTGCTGAACTATAATTCTTCATATCATAATTCATCAACTTCTTCAATAGTAAACCCATTTGCGTCAAACAATAGATTATCATCGGTTGTTGATCCTTCTCGTACTCCAGAATTGGATAGGTATCCTCAACGTTTATCGGGCTCTCGTGTTACTTCAATGAACTCTTTAAATTCAAAGCCTTCTTATTTAACTCATGGTAGGGGTTATTCGGATTCTTATTCAAATTCAAGTGAAAAATCCTCAAACCCTTTCTTGGTCGATACAGATTTTTCTCCATTTGGGGGTTATCCTGCATCATCATTCCCTTTACACATTGAAGATAAAGAAGATGATGATTACTTGCATAACCCTGACCCAATTGCTGATGCTGCATATGAGAAGCATCGTATGTGGAACGACTTTAAAACAATGGATAAAAAGTCAGTTGGTGGTTTGATGGGTGTCTTATTCTTCGTTTTTGGTGCGATAGCATTATTCGTCGTCTTGCCTGCTGTTACTTATACTGGTGTTGCGGACCATGATCATGCAAGTGCTGCCCATTCCAATTCTACTTCTTCAAATACAGGCGCAATCATTCTAACTGACTATGTCTATCCACAATTATCAGCTATTAGAACTTCATTGATTGATCCGGATACACCAGATAGTGCTCGAACCAGAGAAGCTAAGGATGGTTCTGACTGGGAATTGGTCTTTTCGGATGAATTTGCAGTTGAAGGAAGAACTTTTTACGAAGGTGATGAACAATTTTGGTATGCTCCTGATTTAAATTATGCTGCTACTAAAGATTTAGAATGGTACGACCCAGATGCTGTTACAACTGTAAATGGTACTTTAAACTTAAGAATGGATGCTTTCAAGAATCATGATTTATTCTATAGATCGGGTATGTTACATTCCTGGAATAGATTGTGCTTTACTCAGGGTGTACTGGAAATTTCTGCTAAATTCCCAAATTATGGTAATATTACTGGGCTATGGCCAGGTTTATGGGCAATGGGTAATTTAGGTAGACCAGGTTATATGGCAACAACTGACGGTGTTTGGCCTTACTCTTATGATTCTTGTGATGCTGGTATTACACCAAATCAATCATCTCCAGATGGAATTTCTTATTTACCAGGCCAACGTTTAAATTCTTGTACTTGTGAAGGTGCAGATCATCCAAATAGCGGAACTGGTAGAGGTGCACCTGAAATCGATATTATCGAAGGTGAGGTTGATACTAATATTAGAGTTGGTGTCGCATCTCAATCTATGCAAATCGCTCCATTTGATATTTGGTATATGCCTGATTATAATTGGATTGAAGTTTCTAACGCATCAATTACCTCTATGAATACTTATGCTGGTGGTCCATTTCAGCAAGCTGTTTCTGCAACTACAACCTTAAATACCGCCTGGTATCAATTTGGTTCAGGCGAACGTTATTTTCAAAATTATGCTTTTGAATATTTAAACGATGATGATGATGGTTATGTTCGTTGGTTTGTTGGTAATAATCCAACTTTTACAGTTCATGCTCAATCCTTGGCACCAAATGGTAATATTGGCTGGAGAAGAATTTCTAAAGAGCCAATGTCTATTATTATGAATATGGGTGTTTCAAAAAATTGGGCCTATATTGATTGGCCTTCAATTGATTTCCCTGTCACCATGGAAGTTGACTATGTTAGAATTTACCAGCCTAAGGATGCAATAAGTATGACATGTGATCCTGATGATTATCCAACCTATGATTATATTGAAAGTCATCCAGCTGCTTATGATATTTGGAACTATACTTCATGGGAAGCTGCGGGTTATACAACTCCAAAGAATAAGTTAACTGGTTGTTAAAGATCGATTAAATATATTTAGATCTATCCTTATCCTACATATATACTTTTCTTTTTCTTATATTGCTTTCTTCCGAGGTTGGCATATTTTTTACTTCTTTATTGTCTCATTTTTTATTTGTTTACAGGTTTCATTAGTGGTTTTCAGTTTTATTTTTTTTTACCTTTGTACATTAACATCATTTAACAGTTTAGCATATATTTAGCCCTTTTACTACTAAGGAAATTATATTGTTTTACTTTGTCTTTGTTTCTCTTTTTGCATTTTGTTACAAGTTTATATAATTTTATAATTCAAGTTTAGTAAATATATTGCTTATAGTAAATTTTGAATAACTTTAAAAATTTCTTCTTTCAGCACACCTCCATTGTAAATCAGGAATGTTAACTCCAATAGAGGATCATATTTACCACTCTCAATATCATTCAGCTTTGAAGTAAGTTTTTCCCTTTGTCTGAGGTTACATATTTTGTCTAATAAAAATTCTTTCTTCTTATTTAAATCCAGTTTTTTAAAACTCACATAACGTTTGTAAATTGATTGTTTTAGTTTTTCGGGTAATTCAATATTTGCAAAATCTTCATTTTTACGGTTTTTTCGTTTAAAATCCACATAAAACGATGGCATTTTTTCTTGATTTTTTAAGTAATTAATAAAATCCATAACTGGATTTGATTCCATATCTTGTTCATTTTCCTCTGACTTATCTGATATATTTTCTGGTTCCCTGCACTCATCTAAATTACCACTCTTAATGATGCTTTTTTCTTGTAATCCACACCAATAATCAAACAACTCATTTCTTAATTTATTATCGTCAACCGTAATAAATTCTGGTTCTTTGCACAAGTCATCGACCTCTAAATCATATGATGAAAATGAATTTGGTTGTTTACGATCCAACATTTTCAAAAACAGTAATTGACCTTTTTGTTCTTTATATTCAGGATAAATGAGATTCAATTTTTGGAGTATCTCTTCTTGCTCGTTATTCCTAACATCTTCAGTATCAGATATTTCTAGCATATCATCAAGGTCTGATAAATTCAATCCATATTCGTTATCATCTGTTTCTTCCGCATCTTCTGCTTCTTCTGCTTCTTCTGTTTCTTCTGTTTCTTCTGTTTCTTCTGTTTCTTCTGTTTCTTCTGCTTCTTCTGCTTCTTCCGCTCCTGTCCATTCTAGTTCCTTTTCAGGCTTATTATCATCCATTTCTTTTTCTTCGTCCTCTTCATTCTCAGAGCTACTGTAATAACCTATGGTTAATCCGCCTGGTTTGATAGCAACAACTGCTTTGTCTTTTTGTAAACTTTCAGAAATTGAATTATCATCTTCTGGACCATTATTCCGATCATTTTCCTGAAGTAACTGTTTTAGTTTTTCCATACAAGAATTAACATTATCCGGGGCATCATTACCAACAATGAATCCTCTTATTAAGGCGACCAACAGAAGCGTCGCATCTTTTATTTCTTCTAACTTTTCACTTGCTTCAATTGTGTCTTCTCCTTCGTTTGGTATCTGCCAGTAAGAGGCCCCTTCAGGTCTGTGAAGATAAAACCTCTCAGCATTAGTAGTAATTATCATTATCCAAGTTTTGGAAAGCTCAATTTGATATATTGGTTCGCCATACTCAGATATTACGTCTAGTTTCTTAACCTTTGGATTTGTCTTTACTAAATCTGATTTTCTTTTGCACATATATCAGGATTAAAACATAAAATTGCTGAAAAAATCATCTGATAAACGAGAGTGAGATTTCCGTAAATTGGGAAATTATATATATCCAATTATTTTCTATAGTTAATTTAATATTTTTTCAAAGCCAGACTAAGGTCAATAAATTTAACAAGGGATGCTGTGAATTTAGTGTGTCATTGACTTTTCCAATATTCTTAGCTACAGGTTTGAAATAACTTATTTAAAATTGAAAGAAACAGCTAATTGATGCTTTGGATTTTAATTGGAATTCTTGATTTTTTTTCCACGTGCACGATAAAAACGAAGAATTATTCTAAATTTTTTACATTTTGAGCACATTTAAAAAGTTGATCTTATTAGGTTCTGCTTTATCTCAGTTATATTTTCCTATTGGAATAATGAAAAGAAAATAATTAGAAAGGCTTGTAAAGGCTTATTTTTAAAAAATATTCTACCACTCCTAGTTTCCTAACGATTTTATAATCTATGTACAAAATTAATTATAATAAACACTATATAAGAATAATAAATAAAAGGCTAATCAATCAACCCAATCAAGGTATTCTTGACCATATGAACTTGGCTTGGTCTTTCTATTTAAAATTTGTTTGACTTTATAGGAAACACCGGACTTGCCATCATATTTCATTTGAAAATAATGGAATGCATCTCTAAAAGTAGTAGAAACTTGTCTATTTGATTCATTGCTACCCTTGACATAATTTTCAACTTCTAGTTGTGATGGTAAACCCATGTGATGTTGGTAAATATCAAAATTGGAAATGACTTCATCACATTCTGAGAAGTTCGAAATTTTTAGTTGATTTAAGGTTTCAATCATCTTTTCAGTGGCCTCATCGCTGCCATTTTCAATCTGTGGATTATAAATATCTAATGAAATCAATTCATCAACAAGAGTTTCAGGAATTTTCTCGAGGGATTCATATTTGGATTTTGGAGGACCATTCAATTTTTTTTCAATCAAATTTTTCGTAATATATTCGTTAAAGTCATTTGGTCTATAATTCATCATTAACTTACCTGAACATCTTAATTCTCTAGTTAGGGCTTCATGAATTGTTGAATCTTTATTTTTAGATAATAGAGCCCAATTTAACTTCAATGAAAGAGGTGATTTAGTCTGAAGATTTTTAACAGTTTTTAAAGCAAATTTAGTACCATCCAACATTAATGCTTCAATGACAGATTCAACAGTAGTATTTTTAACGGGGTTAAAACACTTCTCAATCGTATTTAATTCTTCCTCAGAAAATTTGAATTTATGATTTCTTGGGATATCTTCAGAAAATTCTTCAATTGCAGAATTAACCAAGGCGTAAAAGTCATGAGATCGATTGAAAATTTGTGATCTTGAGCCAGTCGATAATTGTGGTAATTCTAAGCCAGATAATCTCTCAAGTAGATCTTCAAATCTTGAAGTTGGGACATAATGGGTACCAAAACCAGCTATTAAAGTATCTAAACCATTTAATTCATCTCCAGTTAATGATAAATAATAACCCAAATTACCGTCTAATTTAGGTAACCAGAAAGATGTACCGACATCATTGAAAAATCCAATGGAAGTTTCTGGCATGGCAAATCTTGTTGATTCACAGACAACCCTGAATGGACCATGGACAGACAAACCAACACCACCTCCCATGGCAATACCATTAACTAGTGAGACAACTGGCTTTCCAAAGATTGATAAGAGATAGTTTAAGTTATATTCTTTATTGAAAAATTTAACTGACTCTTCTGTATTGCCTGCAATGTTATTTTTGGCACATTGGATAACATCACCGCCTGAACAAAAAGACTTATCAGAGTTTGATTTGATAACGATCAAATTTGCAGCTTTAGATTTTGAAAATTCAACCAGTCTTGGAGTAATATCATCACACATTTGACTAGTCAAAGCGTTCAACTTCTTTGGCCTATTTAAATTGATAATTCTGGTGGTACCACGAACACTGAATTCAACATCAGATTGTGGGATCGTAGCCATCTTTCTGAATAACACTTTCTTAGAAAGAAAAGATTTTTGAAATGATTTAACGGATAACATTATACTGGAGAAAAAAATTGTATTCTATAGGCAGATCTAGAGGTTTATAAGTAAAAAATGGTTAATTAAATATTCAGGTGGAGCAAAGAGGAGAACTTTTATTGAATGATTGAATGTAATTGCTGTGAATTGTCGGGGTGAGATATCAAGAGTGGGATAGAAACAACCAAATTTAAAGGTAATTGTAAATTTCTAATACAAAATTTATAGCAATGTATTTGTAGTAACTAAACTATGTAATAAATGTAAGCCAACTGACAAAGTCTGATATTCTTCGATTAAATATACAATTGAATGGTATCAAAAAGTGATTCTGAAGACTTTTTCCATTGAAAAATTAGTTTGAGTTAGGCAATGAAGCCCGGGTAACAAATAAAGTTTCGGTCACGTGCTCTAATTCTATTAATATGTCGATGAAAAACACGTTATTTTTGTCATATTATTATTATCTTTTGTTTCTTTTCCTAAATCATTATCAGTATTTTCGAATAAAAATGGCAGATACAATTAGAAACAGGTCAGTTGATTTACCATCTGAATCCGAATTTGAAACAGATGACGAAAAGATTGAAAAAATCCTTGATTTTTATTGGACTAATGAAAAAGATCCACATGCTATCAGAAGAAAAGAAATTTTGAAGAAATATCCTAAAATTACTAAATTATGTGGCCATGAACCGTTAACAAAGTGGATTTCTTTAGGCGTTGTCATATTACAATTTTTCTTGGCTTACTATCTTAGAAATACATATCCACTTTCTTTGAAATTCTTGTTAATAGCATACATTGTTGGTGGTACTGCGAATCAAAACTGTTTTTTATGTATTCATGAACTGACGCATAATTTAGGTTTTAGAAGACCTATTCACAATAGATTATTTGCAATTATATCTAACTTACCCATTGGTATCCCATATAGTGCCTCATTTCAACCATATCATCAATTACATCATAAATTTTTAGGGGATGAAATTTATGATACTGATTTACCTACCAAACTTGAAGCAGTTTTTTTATCAAATGTTTTAGGAAAGGCTTTTTTTGCTACTTTCCAAATATTTTTCTATGCTTTAAGACCAATGTTTATAACCCAAATTGAGTTTACTTGGATTCATTTATTGAACGTTATTGTACAATTTACCGTTGACTATATTATGATTCACAATTTTGGATGGTACCCATTTTTTTATTTCTTGCTTTCTTCATTTTTTGCAGGTTCTTTACATCCCACTGCAGGACACTTTGTGGCCGAGCATTATGTTTTCCACCCTCCAAAGACTTATAGAGCATTTGTTGATAAGGCGCCTGTTGAAACCTATTCTTATTATGGTATTTTGAATTTATTTACATGGAATGTTGGTTATCATAACGAACATCATGATTTTCCCTTTATTGCTTGGTCAAAATTACCTGCTTTGAGAACAGAGTGCAAGGATTTCTATGATGAACTGCCAAAACATGAAAGCTGGACTTGGGTGATTGTTGACTTTGTTTTTAATTATGATGTCACCATGTACAATAGAGTTAAAAGGCATACAGTCGGTAAAGGTGCTAGAAAGCAAGTAAACTACAACGATAATTCTAAATAGAATATATATGTATATATATATGTTTATAGATGTAATACTAATAGACGTAAACAGTATTTTTGCTACAATTATTAAACCTCGAGCTTGTGTAACGCGCGTAATTAATGTTTACTACCTGAAAGACAGTTTTTATCATCCTTGAACCGAAACCAATGAATGGGGATTTCCTTTCTTTGATTTCAAAAAGTGTATCATCTACAATAACAAAACAGCAGCTCGATGAACGTACCATTTTAATTCTTGGTCCTACTTTAGAAGACTCAGATCTAACTGTCAAATCTGCAAAAATGTACATGTCGGTATCTGATAACAACAACTGGAGTACGACACCAACTAGTTCCCTGATAAACTATATTCAATTAGAAAAAGATCCAGGCCTGGATTTGTCATTTACTAAAACCAAGCTAAATCTTTACGTCATTCCATCAAAAGTCAACCCGGAACTTTTATCATTGCCTATAATTAACAATCATAAAACCGACTTGATTATTGTTCTCAATGCTGCTGATTTTTCTGTTACTCTAACAGAAGAACTTTCAGAATGGGAAAATGTCAAATTGAAACTAATTAATAGGTTGAAAGTAAAGCTGGTACCCATTTTAGAAAAAAATAATGGCTGGAGCTCTGTTTCTGTTTTAATGACTAAATGTTCTGAGTGGAATTATTGTGTACTTACAATGCCGGCTGTAGATTTCATTCAACAAATATTAAGAGTTATTTTACTGCATTACAATTCTAAACATGGTGGTTGCCTATGTTATTTTCATTCTAATATCGAAAATGATAGGATGCAACTAGTTTGGAAATCCATTCTAGAAGAGCAACCTCAATGTAATCTAGACCTTATTCTAGATAAATTCGATGACATATTTGTCCCGGTTTCAAAAGATTCGAGTAGAAAGATCGAAATATTAGATGAACAGTTTGAGGAATCAAAATGGTGGAATATTTGGAATACAGAGTCCAACTTGGAATACGTAAAAGAATCTTCGAATAAAGAATTAGACGATGTGGTGGATATCGATAATTTATACCAGGACTTCCTTCATAAACTGATTATTCCTTCTCCATAAATGAATGTCGGGATTTTTTTTCAACGCACGGTTGCGGAACAAAATTCAACATGCCTTTACTACCTTGAGGGAAGTTTTTTAGCTATATATTTTATCTATTGATTGGGCTATTTTTAAGATACAATAACAAAGTGTATATTTACTAATTTGTGCACTATTTAATATTCAATATCTGAATTAAATTTACTACTTTTACTATACAGATTGTCTTTTCGTGTTGCCACATTATGTCTAGTGTTACCCACGAAGATGATAACGAGGTTCATCATAGAGTTGCTAGGCTGAGTATCACAGCTGATTCCAATGATGAACGTTCCAGATTCTTAGAATCTTTAAAATTACCATCTACATCCAATGAAAGTGTAGAAGAAGGTGGTATTACCAAACCATTATCTACTGCTGCAAGAAGAAGAAAAAGTAAAAAGGAAAAAAAATCGATGATTAGAGCTTTAGAAAAATTAGATAGAGAAGATACTGTCATAGATGAAGATCAAAATAATGAAGGCAATACGAATACAGATTTAAATTTAAATTCAAATTTAACTTCTACTTCAAAAGAACCAAGTCCATCACCAGAAGTACACAATAATAAGTCCAGAACAAAAAGAAGGAGGTCTTCAGTTCAACAGGGCACAGTCAGAAGAAAAAAGAAATTTTTGCTTGAAGAACCAACATTTGAAATTAGCAAAAAGTTTTCCAAAAAGGCTAGTATTGCGTCGATTAGAGATATTGTGTTATATTCATTGACTGATGTTAATTCTCCCCCACGTTGGTGTACATTAGAAAATAGGAAATCTGTCGAAAAGGTTGTTGTTGTATTCATACGCGGATTAACAAATGAAGAATTTGGTTTACCAGATTTAAAAGCAAAAAACTCTCCTTTAGAGATTGATCCAAAATTGTTGAAACCTGAGTTATCATCATTTTATAAAATTTTCAATAAGGTTATTCCGTTACAATCACCAGGATCAAAAAAATGTATATATTCAACCTATTCATCTTTGGTCTCATATTCTTTATCACAAAAACAAAAACTGGCAATCCAAAAGGAAAATGAGAATAAGAAAATTATACTTCCCGATTTATATCTAACCTTAGATGATTTATTATTTAACAATTATCCCATACACTCAGATGTTGAAGGTGCTTCAAAAGCAATGATTGAGAAAACTGCAGACTATAAAAGCACCAAAAAATTTGATCATGATGGTTCTAAAACATTTGCTTTAGATTGTGAAATGTGTAGATCTTTAACTGGGAAAGTTTTAACAAGAGTTTCGTTGACTGATTTTGATAATAATGTTATTATGGATGAGTTGATTAAACCATCGGATGAAATTGTTGATTACCTTACCAAGTATTCAGGTATTTCACCTGAAATGTTAGAAGGAGTGGAGACTACTTTGGCTGATATTCAAGACAAAATTATAAACGTTGTTTCAGCTTGTGATGTGCTAATTGGACATTCTTTGGAGTCTGATTTAGAAGTCCTGAAAATTAAACACCCTTTAATCATAGATACTTCCATATGTTTTGATCATCCTAGAGGCCCACCTTCCAAAGCTTCATTAAAAATGTTGATGTCTTCCCATTTAGATAAAATAATTCAAGAAAAGGAGACTGGACATAACTCTGTTGAAGATTGTATCAGTTGTATGGAATTAGTTAAATTAAAAGTTTCGAAGGGCTATTTATTTGGCAAATCCTATAATATGGAATCGTTATATTCCAGGATTGCCAAATCTAATAAGTTAGTGACTACTGTGCAAGGTGAAAAAATTCCGAAGCAATCCCTTGTTATTAGTTATTCTCCTGTTAAAAATTTTGGACACGTTGAGAAAAGAATTCAGTGTACTTCTGATGATGAAATAGTTTCTTCGTTTAAAGAACATCAGAAAGAGAATGACTTTATTGTCGTTAAGTTACGTGAGCTGGAATGGTTTAAAGAATATGCAAGTGATGTTCCGGAAAATTTAACATTAACAAAAAATATAAGCACGATGTATGAAAAAACTGATGAAAGATTATCACAAATCTACGAATCATTATCAAGCAATTCACTGTTAATCGTTTGTTCCGAAAATGGGGACACAAGAGAAATGTTAAGATTACAAAAATTATGCAAAACTTTTAAATATAAATTTGAAAAAGATGGAGATGGTTCAGTTGCAGTTGAAGACGGAGCATGGACAGAAAAAAATGTGGAGAAACTAGCGGAAGCAGTGGATGTTGCAAGAGATACGCTATTCTTATGTGCTTTAAAGACTAAAGAAGTTAATGAAATTGTTGTAGAGGAGTGATTTATGTACATTATAATATATATGGCCTTATAATTTTTAATGTATCTTATATCAGGAAAGGAGGGCTCATGCACACTAGCATTAAATTGTTGCTTGTTGGAACCAACAAAAAAAATATTCTATATTTAGATATTTGTTACTTAGTTGTGTTCTTATTATTGGATATTAATTTATGTTATACCCATATCATGTTTTATTGACAAACAAAGCAGTAGACAATTAATTATGATAACCAAGTACAGCTATTCCACTATGTTGAATCAGTACAATAGGGAATGAATAATTATTGTCATCGAATTCGATGGTGATTAGACCTGAAACAAAATCAAGATCATTATCCGGTCTAGGACAAGACAGATTAGATTTTAATTTTATCTTGTCAAAGATTTTATTTTTGAACCTATCGGTGTTAATAACAAAATTATCACTACTCTTATCTATGGCGAATGATTGATGTTTTGATTTGTCTTTTTATCCTAAGATCTAATTGTATGTGTTTAATATAACTTAATATATCAAACTAGGTTTATACTCATACTTATTACTCTAGTTATTACTCAACTAGTCTATATTGTAATTGACACATAAAAGTATATAAACTATTTCTATTTATTTGACAATTCTCATAAAATTTTCATTCTCGCTTGAGATTCGACAAATTAGTTATCGCAATTCCCAATTAGGAATAACTAATCTTTTCAATCTCAACCAGTCAAATATTTACAACATTTTCTGATTACTATACTCTCATAATATTATACCTCATTTTCAAATTACACTTTTCAAACTTAAACATAATTTTCGCGATTTGAACAATCATCATCTTACTCAACATAAAACAATTTTTCTCATAATATATGTTGAATTATGACAGAGAATTTATGTTGACGTTCTGACAGAAACGTAATATCATCTTTGACGTTATCATCATTAAAGGTTCATAGAAAATGTCTTAAAGATTGAGTAAGAGAAGGATATTTACAGATTATTCACTGCTTTGGTGGCCCAGTCGGTTAAGGCGTTAGTCTCATAATCTGAAGATCGCGAGTTCGATTCTCGCCCAGAGCATATATTTTTTATATGTAGCATATAATAATTTTTTTTTGTATTCCAGTGGGTTCGATAGGGATACTGAAAATACTTTATCAAAAGCCGCCTACTATTATGCGTGTAATAGGGCAGAATTCTTATTTAACAATAATTTGTTTACAGTGCAAAAGAACTTTCAAGATTTACGCGTTGGAAAAAGTATAACGAGGCAAATTATTATTTATTTTGCTCTAAAAACAAAACAAGCGTTTTAACTGCGATACTCTGGAGTAGAACTGATTTTACATTTTCTTTTCATTCATATTTGTTTGCTGAAAGTTTTCTGAATAGATTTATACACTTTCAAAATTTAAAAAAAATCTAATTCATCATGAGGATAAAAAAGCTAACTCGTATGCAAAAACTGGGTTCTAGTTCGATGAAACATAAGGAAGATAACCCATTTCTTGTATTTGATCCCTTGTCAATATCATCCTCTGATAAAAAAAAATTAGTGCTACATATTCCAACAGTTGATATAGCGAGTTTCCCTGAAAAAGATCGACATCTTAATGAATCAATATTAGATCAAGCCGCCAAAAATGCAGAGATTCGACACCAAATGGAAAGTGGTAGTGACATTGAAGCTAAAAATTTAAATAGGAAAGACAAAAAGAAAGTTTTATTATCGGTCAAGAAGAAACCTAGTAATGGTGATGGGTTGGTTAATATGTCTGCTTTGGAATCCAATAAAAGAGATAAAGAAACGGATACTGCCGTTACAATTAACGAAGGGGAAACAACATTGTCAGCCAATGCTTCAAGTAATTCATCTGATGACGATAATTCCGAATACGAAGTTTCATCCACCGTGAAAGAGGAAATAAATACGTTGATTGAATCATTCCCAACTTTATCAAATAAGTATAAGTTATTAGACAAAATAGGTGAAGGTACTTTCTCCACAGTTTATAAAGCAGAAGTCTTGACCAATATTTTTGATAACGAATTTCGGAGTATATACCCTACAAAGGATAATAAACTGATATCAACTTCAGATAACGCCACCAAAAGGCAATGTCGTCCAGTTGTTGCACTGAAGAGAATTTATGTGACATCTTCACCACAAAGAATATACAATGAACTAGTCTTGTTGTATAATTTAGACGGTTGTCCCAATGTTGCACCATTATTAGACGCTTTAAGATATGAAGATCAAGTCATTGCAGTTTTGCCATTTTATAAGCATGCCGATTTTCGTGACTTTTACAGGGATTTACCCTTATCAGGAATAAAAATTTACATGTTTGAACTACTAACGGCCTTGAAATTTATACATGGACAGAAAGTTATACATAGAGATATCAAACCTACAAACTTTCTATATAACCCATTTACTCGGAAAGGTGTTTTAGTTGATTTTGGGTTAGCCGAAAAAGAAGTTGAGCCTGAAGCAAATTGTTGTATTTGTGCGTTGGGTGGAATTTCAAACGATGATATACTACAGACTACATTGCCTAGCAAAGGATATCTAAAGGAGGATCAACGACCAGGCAGGCGTGCAAATAGAGCGGGCACGCGTGGGTTCAGAGCACCGGAAGTCTTGTTTAAATGTAATAACCAGACCACTAAGTTAGATATGTGGTCTGCCGGTGTGATGCTTTTGACCCTTTTAGCTAGGAGGTTTCCATTTTTTAATTCTACTGATGATATTGACGGTATTATGGAAATGACGAATATTTTTGGAATTAGTAGTATGAAAAAATGTGCACAATTACACGGGCTAGGTTTTGATTGTAATATCCAAAAATTTGAAAATGGGATTTCATTAGGAGCTTTATTAATTTATGCAGTTACTATTGATTGTAGAGAAGGTGATACTTTTGCAGAAGATTCCCCAGCATGGGAATTATTAAGTGCATTTGATAAAAAGGGTAATCCGTTTAATACAGAACTAGGTAGGGAATACTCAGAGGCATTAGAAGTTTTGGAATTGTGTATGAAACTTGATTTTAATGAGAGAATTGACGCCAATGAGGCATTAAAACTAGATTTTTTTAAGGAAATTCAGGAATCCACTTAATTGCATATTTAAGGGAAATTTAATTTTAGCATTGTAAATTTCCTTGTCATTATTATTGTTGATTATTATCATTAAATGGAGGTTAACATTTAACTTACGTAGTTTTATAAAACTAAGTAGATTTTTAATTAAGAAAAAATTGGTATTTGGGATAAAATTAAAATTTGAGATAAAAAAACTAATTTTTACTTTCTTTGGCAAGTTTAATATCAAGTTCTTCAAATCTTTTAGTGACCAAAGCTGCCAACTTCTCACAAGGTTGAAATGGACCAAATTGTCTATATGATTTCATATTATCAATAATGTCTTTTTCGGATAATCCTTCAAGTGATTTGACAAAAAAATCATTTTGTTCCTTAATTAATTCTTTAGTTAAATAAAATTTACCATCATTAATATCATTAATTTCATGAGATTTAATTTTAGTATCAAAACCTTCGCCATCAGTTAATTGTAAAGCACAATTTCTAATAGCTGGGAAAAGATTTTGTGAATAAACCTTTAGAATACCACCATGTTTGGCAACAATAAGTTTTCTATATTGGTCTTGATATTTCCTTGGATCAACTTTTTTGGCACCAGTCCAACCAATTGCCATTAAATCATCTACATTGATAGACTTGTGAGATTTTTTTGAAAATGAATAAGGATTAAATAGACCAGCCCAAAGTATAAAATAGAAAAGTGAGACTTTAAAAATATGAAATGCAAAATAAATGCATTGACCAACTTTGCTTGTTTCTGCAAAAATATCATCATGAAATGATTGAGCTCTCGAAGGCTTATTGAGGATTTCTCTTAAAATGTAAATAATAACTTTTGAAAGTTGATTCGTCAAACAAATTCCCGGAGTTGGAGAGATAAAGTCTGGTAAATCTGTATATAACCACACAAATATAAAAGCAACAATTGAACTATGAAGGAAAGTTCTTTCTTTGAAAACCGGAATAATTAATTGACCGGGTAATGTAAGTTCCGAAATTTTTGAGTTATTCGAAACTGATTTCAGGTATTGTGGTTTACCTGCATCATCACCAAATAAAATACCCCCTGTTCTAGTCAATTGACCGGGGAAGGTAGAAACTTTGAAACCAATTGGAATTTTATCATAAAAAATTGATGGGGAAAGTACAATTGGTAAAGTATGGAAAATTTTCAACAAGTCACCAAAAGTTTGTTCAGAATTAACTTGAAAACAATAATCATTCTCAAAATTAGCATTCATTCTAATGTAAACATCAAAATTTTCTTTGTTCTCTGTTTCATCTACGACGGTTTCAGCAGTCATTTTATGTATAACTTAAATAATGAAGAAAAGGGATAAAAAAGAAGAACTGAGGAGGAAGATTGATCGTATTTAAAATCAACTACTTTACATTGTGGGGGGCGTGTCAACGTGTTTGGCGTAGATGTGTATGTGGCTGATGTACTCTATCTAAAAGTAGAATTTTTTTTTTTTCAGTTGAGGAGAAGATGGAAAAATCGGGTTGACCGGTTTTTCCGACGATATGATAATTAACATTTCCAAAGAATTATATTAGAAAAGTATACAAAAAACTTAGTTGAAAAATACATATATTAATTAATAGACTTCAACAAAAAAAATCAAGCTTGGATAGCAGATAAAATATCAGAGTCACCAGCATCTAAGATAGATAAAACACCAACTCTGAATAATTTACCGCAGGCAGTACCTAATTCATTGTTACCACCTTGGAAGTAGTAAATTGATGTCTTAGATAACATAGCGTAATATTCTAATTCGGACTTTCTCAAGACTGGAGTGTTACCAGCGATAATAATCATCTTAGATTTACCCTGTCTTAAAGACTTAATAGTTGATTTGTAACCTAAAGTATACTTACCAGACTTAATTGCCAAAGTAAGCTTGGCGTTCATGTTTTCGGAACTCTTTTGTTTTGGGGCCTGTAATATAACTACAAGTTAGTATATCAATCTATTTAAGAGGTGATACATGTCGACAATAATTGATATCATCATACAAGCTGTCTTATACATTTAGCACAAATCAACAAGATATTAATAATTATAGAGTCAACGATAGGCTATCGATAATCTAATAATTCTCCATACATAATAAAATATCTTGATTCATATGTGACAGTTGGTAAATACCAAAAGGAATAAACACAAGATAAATCCAAATAATAGAGGACGCTTGATGTGACATGCAAACAAAGTAAAATTAGTAAAATATACTGACCATCTCTGTGTATTTAGTAAGTTTTCACTCCGGTCTATGGATACGAAAAGAAGAATATTGAATATGAAAGAAAAGTATGGAACGATCAAAAAAAACTTTTCAGAACAGTTGACAATTCGCACCCGTAAGGGAATAAAATCCTGTGTGCGGTGCAAGGAGTTTACAACTGATTGTGACTGCTCTAATTTAGTTAATTTTTCAATTTTTTTTTGATCGAAAGGAAAACGGAGCGAGTGCGAACAAGCACAATTTTCGTTACCCAAAGTTTCAGTATATTTGGATCTCTTTTTCGTTTCCTACGCAAGTTTATATCTTTGATACTCCAAACACAGCATCATCAACATTTACAATGAAGGTCGAAGTTGACTCATTTTCCGGTTCCAAGATTTACCCAGGTAGAGGTACCCTTTTCATTAGAGGTGACTCCAAGATTTTCAGATTCCAAAGCTCAAAGTCTTCTTCCTTGTTTAAGCAAAGAAAGAACCCAAGAAGAATTGCTTGGACTGTCTTATTCAGAAAACAACACAAGAAAGGTATTACTGAAGAAGTTTCTAAGAAGAGATCTAGAAAGACTGTCAAGCACCAGAGAGCTATTGTTGGTGCTTCTTTAGATTTAATCAAGGAAAGAAGATCTTTAAAGCCAGAACAAAGAAAGGCTAAGAAAGCTGAAGCTGTTAAGGCTGACAAAGACAAGAAGAAAGCTGATAAGGAAAAGAAGAAGGCTGAAAAAGCTAAGCAAGTTGCTTCTGGTTCAAAAATCTCCAAGCAACAAGCTAAGGGTGCTTTCCAAAAGGTTCAAGCTACCTCTCGTTAAGTCATTAGTTGATGTTTAATTGGGGTTTTATTTTTCTTGTCTTTAATTCTATTTTTTCCTAAAGTACATTGTGAGTTTTTTCAATTGATTTATTATACCAATAATGTTTAAATTTTATATATAAGTTCTTTGAAGATTCCAATTTTAGATTCAAGAGATGGAAATTCTTTTTTTAATAAATGTTGTTTATTAGTTATATTATATTCAAAGTGAGCCTTTTTTTAAATACATGTCGTCCTTTTGAACCTTCCTATTCAAATGAAAATACTTTCCATTATGAATCATGAATTCAATTTACGATAATATTTATATGAACGAAACAAGTATTATAATATTTTAAGTGGATTGGATTACATAAAACTGAAACCTAGCTACTAATCATTTAAAAAAAAAAGAAAGGAAAAGCACATTAGTAGTTAGAAAGCTCATAGTAATCTGTAAAAACTTAGTTTGACCTATCCGTTGTATACGCTTGTAGTTTTTTCCAGGATATGTGCGTCAAATCCTAACGTTCGTTAAATCTATATGAATTTGTCTCATAGTAGTAATCTAATTTTGCGCTTGTGACATTTTTTGTTTCGGGAACAACGAAAAGAACAAAAACCAAACTGAGAATTTGAAAAACCGAAAAAATATATCCTAATCCAAACCCAATCCAAGAGTTGACAATAGGAATCATGAAGGAAACAATAAGTGTGACAATCCAGCTAGACGAACCACTAATTGACATTGCCTTTACTTTAATAGATGGTGGATATAACTCTGAGACAATAACGCTAGCTAGTGGTCCCCATGATAATGCAAATACTCCGATAAATGCACAGGATGTGCCAACCATAATATAACCAGCAATTTTTGATTTTGGCAAAGAGAGTCCGATTGTTGAAAAAATTAACATTAAACATAAAAGTGCTGATGATCCGAAAATTAGTAAATGTGTTCTTTTAAATTTACTGATTGTTATCATACTTATTAATGAAAAAATTAGATTAACAGCTCCAAAAAATATTGGAACAATATAGGGATTATCAAATCCAATTGATTGAAAAATACTTGTACCGAAGAAGAAGAAATAGTTTATACCGGTCAACTGTTGAAAACATAATAAACCAACCCCTGTAAACGTTCTTAATAGATAGCTTGGTTTCCCTCTTATGATTGATTTGTTTTGAGCTTCATGAATGTGATGGCCATTATGTTGAATATCATGCTGGGAATAATAATCAAATATTCTTGAAACAGCATTAATGATACCTGGATCTGATAGCGGTAGATTTCTAGCTTGACTTAATGATTTTTTTGCCTTTTCAATTGATCTTGATGAAGTAATATACCAGTTTGGTGATTCTGGAACAACCCAAATGCTCACACAAGTTACTAAAGCGAAACATATACCTTGTACCAAAGGATAAAGAAATTGAAAATCATTAGTGAACAGAAAAGTATTTGATGAAAGATATAATGTACACGCTCCTATTAGGATACCAATTGTTGTCATCAATTGATGAAGAGATATAAAAAATCCTCTTTTTTGAGTTGGGGCTAAATCACTAATCAACATTGGACATGTAACACAAATAATACCTATTGATAAACCGTTAAATATTCTACCTAAGAGAACAAGTTGCCAAATTGTTGATATACAGGTAATTGCATTTCCCATAGCATAAGAAAGGGAAGCAACAAATATGGATCCAATGCATCCTAATTTTGTAATCATTTTAGTTGTTGCTAAACCGCCTATACAACCACCAAGCCCTGCAATTGAAATCAATGCACCTTTTGTAAAGTTGTTAAAACTTGGTGGTGAGGTAGTTAAATTATCTCCAAACTTATTTATAAATAATGGGAAATCTAAAAGTCCACCTATTGTACCAATGTCATATCCAAATAAGAATCCTCCAGTAGAAATAATGATAGAATAGATCAAAATCGGTCTATAAGAACCTACTTTATCTATATGTCGTAAAGCATCTGACATCTGGTATTTTTCAGGATCAATGTCTAACTTTTCAGTTTTATATTCGTATTGATTATTAGCAGCATTATCCCTTTCTCGGATAGATGTTGCGTACGGTATAGGTTCTAGCTCTACAAGGTTAAGCATTATGTCAGCTGTTTTTTCTTGCAAATTTTGACGATAGCCAATTTTATTTTAATCAATTTGATTATTAAGAGCTATTGTTAGATCTTAAAATATTTTTAAATATAAAGGTTTTAAAGTGAAAACAAGGTTTAATTATCTACTGAGGGGATCCAGTATACTTTTTAATTCATGATAAAAGGGCAACCGAATCATGTTCATATTTAATATCGTAACCGTTATTCATTAGATAATTCCATTTTTTATTCTTCCCTTTCTGTAATTTGTTATATTTTTAGGACAATATGACCAAATATATATAACCCGTAACTGTAAATGTCAAAATTTTTTAAAGAATAGTTGTCAAATTCATGATGGTTGCCTAAAGTGAATATATTTTCCGAAAAAAAGAAATTCGCTTGAGCAAGCAGTTTGTTTCTGAACTTAAGTTTCTGATTTTTTATCCAGAGCATAGACTATACTCAGTGTTTATTTTGGTTGATTGAATGTCTAGTGCACCCTGCAGAGTATAACTTTGAACCAAAATACAAATCATAGTATGCGGACCAAACGTGTTGATTACAGCTTAAATGCTGTTCTAATTTATTAACAGATCCATGGTAATATTAATCAAAGTAATGAGAAATGGAAAAGTGGCGTTACAACTTGCAAAAAACTGTTTAATTACATAACTAACTGGAAGATCTACGGGATGTAGACTACCTCAAAATCTTCGGAACATTTTTCTACCATCACTGGCTCCCACGTAATTGTGTCCACTCTTACTTTGATTGTTACCTCTCGTGCGGAAAATAAACTCCATGTTGCAACCAAAACTCCAGTTGAATGTCCAGACTCTACTGTTGTTGTTATTAAAACACAGATTGCTAGCGAAACTACAATCACTGTCACTTCTTGTAATGATACCTGTCATGAATTTACCTTAGTTACTACTACCACAGTGACTGGAAATGATACTGTTTACACTACCTACTGTTCATTAAGTTCTAAGGAACTTTATACTGTTACCCCAACTTCTGCTATTAGCACCTTAACCTCAGTTGTCACTAGAACGAAAGCATTTTCTGAAACTATCCCTACTGAAATTGTCACTTTTACAGTTACTTCTTGTAATTATTACATAGAAGCATCTGAAACAGAGTTGAACACTTCCTGGCACTCCGCTACAGCCAGTATATCTTGGATCGGTACTGCTAAAACATATGAAATAGTCTCAACTGCTGCTGAATCCATTTCCGCTTCTGTTTCCTCCACTGAACAAAATATATCTATACATGTAGGTTTAGCTGCTGTTATAACAACCTCTAGTATTATATTCAGTGTTGCCGTTATGTTCATTTCTATGCCGTTCCAGATGGGATAGTGTAATTTTTACTTGCTTATTTTTACTTTTCAATTGATAGTCTAATATTTGCTTATGCATGTTCCTTATATTATTTCTCTAATTACAATTTATCTACTTTTTAAGTGCAATTAATGACTGAGTTTAAAAAGTGTATAACTTTTTTAGTCCCCGACCCTTATTTTTACTTTATCGGTAGATATCATATTAGTATAGTTCCACTGGAAAGTCGTTCGGGAAAGGCGACTAAAAAATCGACAACACGAAAAGAAAACTACAATTGAGAACGTTACTATCACAAGTCACCAGATCTAGGCATTAAAATATAAAGTGCTTGGGAATTCTTAGCAGTGGAAGAATTAGCCAAAGGATTTTAATGCAGAAACCAAGTTGTTATTGTGGGTAACCAAGTGTGCAAGCAAAGAACAATAAGGAAAAAGGCCTAAGCGCGAAAAATTGAAGAGGTACTTTATAAAAAAAAAAAAAGAAACATCTAGACTGAAAATATAAAAGGCATTAGTAGGGAAGACAATATGACTCAAAATTGAATGAAATATCTGGAATATATGGTAGAACATGGATTGCTAAACACTGGACTGAGTAATACAATTTATTTTCACGGATTTTTTGAGTAAAGATAAATATATATTAAATACAACTATCACCAAAGTCATCCAATTTCTGATAGTGATAGTAATACTTTAAAAGCTTCCTTAATAATAGGTTCAATTATCATGATGTAAAAATATAATGTTCTTAAATAATATTCCGTGAAATAAAGATTAGTGTTATATGTCTTTAATTTATGACATACATTTTATGTAAACAATCATACTCTCCCTGAATGCGTAATTTTGATAACTTTAATCAAAATATCTCTTTTCAGTAATTATCCTCAATTAAATGTTTTTAATTTCGATTCAGATATTTATGGATCAAAAACCATAGCTAGGTGGAAAGTTTTAGAAAATAATATTGAATCAAGCACTTCTGATTTTGGTAATATCAGAAAAAATGTTTCCGGAAATATAACACCTTATCTCCGATTATTCAAAAACAAGTGAAGACTTAATTTATTTGGAAAAACTCCATTAGTTTCGTCAAACATAAAACTAAAAATGGACATGGAGATCTGTGTAAAACTGGGATGAGTGTGGAAATATATATCTTAAGATTATTGTTTGGATTTCTAGTTTGAAAACGAATACAAGTTACTTTAAAATAAATCCTATTAATTTATTGATTATACTTTAAATTATGCGAAAAATACATAGCAACAATTGAAATAAAAGACTTGGAAAAAAAAGTTGAATTTATTAAAGAAGAGGTGAAGGAGCATATTCCAATGGATCTCGTTGAATTCCAAAGTCACTATCAGTAGAATGATAGCCTAACAATATAATCTCATACCATGGTATTTTGGTAGAGAATTAAAGGAATTAATTCCACAAATAGTTCAATTACGGATGTGGTTCTATTAAGGTAGAGTAATTAAAGTATATTCTTCTTTTGAAGAGAAAACAAAGACTCAGATAAAACTTAAATAAAGTAATAATAGATTTCGGATTACAAATATATATAAAAGAGCGAAACTTATGTTTGATTTTGAAAAGTGTAATAACAGCAAATGTTTGAAAAGCTGAAAGAGAGTTAATTAATTAATAATTAATTGAAGTCTAGAATTAATCCAATAATCTTATGATTATAGGAAATATGATCTGACATAAAAAGGAATGCTAAAGAATATTTTAATAGTGATGCTATTAGCAATAATATGGTAATTTATGTTTATGGAATTTTTGCAATCGAATGACATAAATAGGATAGGTTTCCCTCTATCTGATTTATGAACTAAATAGATCAAATAAAAACCGCCAATCAATACTATAGAATGGTTATCGACACCTAAGAAATCAAACTCTAATTGAAACAAGAAGATCCTTTCCTCTTCTTGAGGGATAAAATAATTAAAAGTTTTAGAGGATGGATTAAGCGAATATTTATACATGAAATTGGAATCTAATCTATCTTGTCCGAGATGCGGACAATAATCTTGATTTTGTTTCAGGTCTAATTACCATCAAATTAGATGACAACAATTATTTGTTTCCTGCGGAACAACTTTAACAGAGTTAAATAATTGTACTCAGTTATTAATCGTCTTCTGCTTTGGTTGTCAACAAAACATAATATGGACATAACATAAATTAATATCTAATGATATGAACACAACTAAGTAATAAGTGTTGGAACCTGGAGAAATTGTATAGTTAGCCAATTACTCTGTTCCTTATGTAATGGTTAATTAAAGCGATTTTATTACTGTCTTCACATACATAACACGTTTAGAAGAAACCAATGAAATCGCAGTAACAAGAGCCAATGATAATATTTATAGTGCTACATTCATTTAATTGGCTATTAAGATGTTATCTGGATAAATGATGAATAATTACAATTAACTACAATTAGATCCGAATTGGCTATATAAATAAGCTTTTCCTATTTATTAGTTTCTACTTGTTTTACAACTTTTTCTTTTCTCTCTTTTTGGAGGAGATGTTAATATAAAAATTGAAATACAATTCACCTATACTTTGTTCTTACACTTATTTACAACTTTGGGTTGGCAAAGATTACACAATTACTGATAGTAAGTATCTACTTAGCTATCTACTAGACTACATCCGTAATCGTTCCTCACGCGAAGGTTATTCTAACCATCGCGTATGTTTGTTGGAAATAGATGATTACATATAACACTCCACCCTACTGGATGAGAAGTGGGATTTCAATATAAAACCCTTTATGTCCTAATAGGCTGAATAAAATATGCCGCTTAAGAGGAAAAAACAACATTTAAAAGACTAGATTTAGAAGTTCTGAGGTTTTTATCTCATACTCTTCGTCCAATTATGAGTCCAAAATTTACCATTTAATATTGACAGGTGAATGAATAGAGTTTTATATCTAAAGGGTATCTAATAGATTTACTGAAGGAAATTGATTTAATTAGGGATTCTTAAATTATATATTTATATATATAACAACATATTCAGATATATCGTCTATTTAAATTAATTAATGTGGCGCAAAATTTAGCTGTTTGGAAAATTTCCCATTTATTCTCGTAAGATAACACGCATTTTGTTTTTGAATCTTCATATGCACTCGGGTTTGCACATACGAGCCTGAATTATAAAATGATTGCAATTTTGCGTTTGCTTAGCTATTATAAATAATATCGCGTGGATGCTAAAAATCTCGCTAATGTTTGTAGAAAACCACTTATGATAATAGCGGTATGTGCATGAACTAATAAATTAACAGTTCTGGAATATATTAAATCTTGATATAAATGGTAATAATGTTATAAATTCATTTACTGGATAATTTTAATATTTTTGAACATATCTGAATGCAGTTTCATGCGTGATAAAATAAGTAATAATCATTATGAATAGACATCGCTGCGTAACGGCATTCAATCTGCATATACATATTGTTAGGAGATCCAACAACTAGAGTTCCCCAAAAGCTAGTTAAAATTAGTTGAATACAATATTATGCATTTCAGAAGAAAATACGATCCGTTTGAAAACCAATGATGGGGCTAGTTATGTACGTGAACCGGTTTACGGAAAGTGCAGATAAATGTGTTTTCGATGGGTGTACCAATTAAGAACACCAACTGCACGAAGGAAAAAACTTATATTCGGGAAATAAAAGAACTAATAGTACTATCATAGGATAAATCCAATTCTGAACATTTCTACCAACAAGCAATATTCGATCATGTAACTATGCAAACACATCAATTTGCAATCTTAACTGATACTGCTCCAATATTATACTGCGTGTCGTTTTAGTATTGGTGTCTAGTTTTTATTTTGGGACTTCCGCCCGTTAGTCTTGTATCGGGTTACGCAAGTATAACGGATTTTCTAGTATTTTAAATGTTTATCTATTTTATAACCTATTGTTCTGGAACCATTTTTTAATCCATTCACTCCACTTTTTGCGCGCATCCATATAATGCTAGCCTAAATACAACATTAAAGTGGCCATGCATTTAAGATGAAAATACTACCCGACCATATTGGATTTGGTGTCTAATTTTATTTCGGGAATTCTGCCCGTAAATTCTGCATCGGGTTAAACAATTACAACGGATTTTCTACTTAATTGTTTTAAATGAGTATCAATTAACAACAAGGCTTCGATATGAAATTCAGTAATCGTGATAGGGCGGTGATTTTGATGGTGCTGCCTTTAGTCAGGCTGTCACGAATATCCAATCCTCAGACAGCAATTATTATCCGATACTTATAGATTCTATTGCTGATGATCCTACAGCGGATTCTATTGTTTTTAATTTGTCATTGACAGCGAGAAATGTTTTATTTAATGGTTTTCTATTACAGATGAGGTTGCACATGCTAACCATCACTATTCATGGATGTTTGACACTGCTATTGCATCCTGTTTATTACCAGAAGCTTCTCCTATCAATATTGAAGATGACACAAACGAAATGGGTTGAATATTAAAATGACTATCATCACAAATAGTGAAAATGGTATTACCCTTTTATTTGCCGATAAAGTGATTTCTTCAACGGAATACTAAGTTGGTAACTTCTCTCTCAATTTTTATCTGGGCACGGAACAGAAGGAAGGACGGTCAGTTCGGCTTATTGTTCGCATTTATCCATCAGCTTTTTCAACATCCAATGCTATCTCCAGTGCTACGTCAAGTGTTATCCGGTACTTTCGGTGGTACCACATTAAGTGCTTTATCCATTGATATATCCAGCACTACCTCTAATTATTTATCTAGTTCTATATCCAATTTCACAACTAGCTCCTTATATGCCCCTTCTTCTAGCCTTTCAGTAACCGCTTTTCCTGGTATCTCGTCTAATTCAAGATCTTCAGAAAGTGGTTCTACCAAAAGCCGCTCTAATATCCCAAATCTACGACTAATTTATCCCTTGTCCTGATAATAAATGCAATGTGAAGACTGAACTTTTGGGTAAATGTTCAGATTCTACTGATGCTGTTACTAAAACACAGATTGCTAGCGAAACTACCATCACTGTCACTTCTTGTAATGATACCTGTCATGAATTTACCTTAGTTACTACTACTACAGTGATTGGAAATGATACTGTTTACACTACCTACTGTTCATTAAGTTCTAAGGAACTTTATACTGTTACCCCAACTTCTGCTATTAGCAACTTAACCTCAGTTGTCACTAGAACGAAAACATTTTCTGAAACTATCCCTACTAAGTTGACACTTTTACAGTTATTTCTTGTAATTATTTCATAGGGGCATCTGAAACAGAGTTGAACACTTCCTGGCACTCCGCTACAGCTGGTATATCTTGGATCGGTACTGCTAAAACATATGAAATAGTCTCAACTGCTGCTGAATCCATCTCTACTTCTGTTTCCTCCGCTGAACAAAATATCTCTGTGTATGAAGGTGTTGCTGCTTGTTTTTACACCTCCAGTCTCTTATTCAATGTTGCAGCTCTGTTTGTTTCCATGATTTACTAGATAGACCAATGTTAATTTTCTTATTTTACTTTCATCTTTTAGTTTCTGTTCACATATTTACTATATGAATTTTTCTTTCATTTTTTATGTTGTTTGAATTTAGTTGTTTTTTATTAAATATAAACCCAAGTTATTATATTCAAAAATATTGTGAACATAGTATAATTTCGGAGTCTTGAATTTTTTGCCAGTTTATTTTATTATATTGCTACGCAATATAGCACAATGTCTTAGTAGAAAAATTGTCATTTCAACAGTGCAATATAAAATTGATGATGAGATATAAAATTTTACTAAGAATGGAGATAAACTTTTATCAATTTGTTTATCTCGTAATATAAAATGGCAAGAATTATAGTTACTATTTGTTCAAATTCAATAGAAAGATATGATGACGGATATTCTTTAGCATGCCTTTGCAACGAAATTGATATATTATTGTTATATAATGCGAATTAAAATACGTATTACAGTGGACGATTCCTCTTAAATTTAGAAATCAGCCTTTTAATATTAGTGTTTACATTTTAAATACCTTTAGGATGAAATAAATTCCATCCCCCACGTTTATAAAACTTCGTGAAACCTCCAACCATTTATTTCTGTATATTTTAATAATTTTTATGTTTAAAAAAAGCATTCTATGTATTTAACAATCATCTTATTGTACCAGTTTAACATAGACAGGTAGATTGTCTCAAATATCAAACATTTGAAATTTAAATGCCAATCACTATGAGTTAATGTTTCGTTAAAAACTTATGTCTATATCATTAAGATCGAAGGTTTATTACATTGAACCCATTAAAGGATAAATTTGGACTTCCAAGCTGTTGATCTGAAAATTCAAGGCCCTAAACAGGCATAAAATTGAAAACTTTTTTTTTGCTCTGAATTAGTCGGATTAAGCAGTTGTAAAAAATATTTTGTTGTAAAGCACTAATGGAAGACTAGTGGATCTTATTCGGGCTGTGTAAACATGATTTCAAGTCTTGTTAATAATATTGACTATAGTGGATACAGGTTTTACTTCGTGGTTAAATAAAGTCTTTCGCTTCCTCGATTCGTTCGTTCTAATGACTTCTGAAAAGTAGTGAAAGAAAAGATTCGGGTTGCTCAAACTTTTGCTTAAAGAAAATGTTCTAGAATTTCATTATTTCAGGAAACCTGTTTACGTTACTTAATGATGTGCTTATAAATTACTTATGCTTCGACTTAAACAGTAATTTGTGGGAGTCAATGCAGACTGTTAAACAAAAGCTGGGCCAATAAGAAAACGGAGACGTTCATAAAATCAGTAATTTATTGTTCCTAAACTAAGCTTTTCAGTTCGAATATTCGCTTGTATAAAATAATTGCCAAATAAAAAATAATAATGATCCCGAGAGTTTCGCAAATTGTTTATTATAAGAGCGCATTTTTATGCACCCCCACTTATCAAAATCAAAAGAGTTGAACAGACATTAACTTCGGTAAAAACAAGCCCATAAATTTACTGAATAGGAATTAATATAGACTGCTTGCTTTGTAAGTATGTATTCTGTGATACCAAAATGGTTGTATATTAACTTAATATAAACGCAGCGTATACTTATCGGAATGGTTATCGCCAAAATGAACATAATTTAATAACCTATATTTTTCACTGCAACGTGTTCCCTATTGCATTATCTTGGGTAGAATATTTCTTATAATAATATTGTTTATATGAAATTAATGTTGTGAAATGAACTCTGAATTTCACCTGTTCTTTTGGGCATGTATGACATGCCAAAAGAAACGAAATATGAACAATAGAGGGAATGCATAATAAAATTAAAAGAAGGTGTTGGAACCTAGGGAAATTGTATAGTTAATCAATAGTTTGGTCCTTATTTTATTTTTTAACTAAAGCCATTCCATTATTGCCTTTACATGCATAACTCATTTAGAAGAAACCAATGAAATCAAAGTATTTAGAGCTAATGATAATATTTATATTGCTACATTCATTTAATTGGATATTCAGATGTTGGCTGGATATTAAGATGTTGGCTGGACAAGAGACAAATACGATTAATTACAATTAAATCCCAATTGGCCATATAAACAAGCTTTTCCTCCATTTTAGTTTCTACCTGTTTTACAACTTTTTTCTCTTATCTCTCTTAGGGGGAGATCTTTATTTAAAAATTGAATAGAATTTATTGATACTTTGTTCTTATGTTTATTTACAACTTCTGAGTTAATATCTATTACACTATCACTTATAGTAAGCATTTGCTTATCTATCTACAGGACCACTCCTGTAATTTTTCCTGTGACGGTTATCCTAATCATCATATATACTTGTTGAAAGAGGATGATGATGTATAATGCTACACCCTACTAGAGGAGATGTGGGATTTCTATATAGAATCCTTCATGTCTTAATAGAAGTCACTGCACTGGGATTTGAAATCCGAAAATATTGTTCCTATTTCGGGACTTATTTTCAAGAATGTTTTAAAAGAATCAGGAAAATGGCTTTCCATCTTATGGGCATAATGTCCCCTCCAGTATACTCAAGCCTGCATAAGGTATAAAAGCTGCTGTATTTTCTATAATACTTGACTATCAGTTTGGATCATTTTCAATCAAGAATTTTTTAAGTTATGCTAAGATGATTCTAATATTCATTCTAGTTCCTTTTTGTTTTAATCTCATTCATTCAGCATATGCTGATGTTTCAGGTGTCCATAATCAAGAGGCCACAGGCTGTGCGTTTGGTGATCTAGGATTTCATGCTGGTTTCAATGCTCGGTTTTTTAGTTACCTATACCCAAATGACGTTCTCGTGACACTGATTATTATGCGACATCATATTTGACAGGAACCCAACTGTTGATGCTTATAGTGTTACTGAACCACCATTTTGCATTTCTTTTTCCGCACCAATCACCTCGAGTGCTGAAGTTTACAGAAAATTAGTACAGATATCAAACACATTAATTGCACCAACAAGATATTTCTACGGTGAGTAATATTTTCTCCAGACCTAAACCTCGCAACAAGAGTACTGACAATAACTTAATATTTGATAGTGGATGAGACAGGAATTTATGAATTCGTTGTATCTTATATTGAGAGTGGTCTCATAGTCTGGATGGGCAATAGTCTGGATGGGCAATAGCGCACTTAATTGTTGTAGCACCTCCCGTGGAGCAACATCAAATGCATCTGACGCAATTATATTTTTGGCATTTCATGCTCAAGCTGAAGCTTCTTACGTTTCTCTTCAGGCTGGATATTATTACCCTATAAAACTTGTCTATATAAATGTTTCGGAAACAGGAGTGCTTAAATTCCAAATCCAAACTCCCTCTGGCATAACTATCTAAAACTTTGAGCAAACTATTTTCCAACTTGACGATGATGGTTCATTTTCATGTTCGTCAGTACAGGTCTCCTATACCCCAAGTACAGTCAACAGGTTTGGGAGTTATAGCTATATCTCATCCACATTAATTCATGCTACCATAAGCAAAAGCGAGACTACGAGTACTGGTGAAGTCGGCATTGACTATATGCCAAAAATTCCAACCACCACCACCATCAGCAGAGGTTCTCGCACGGCCAATTTATTCTACATTCACTACTTCCGATGCTAACGGTGACTTAATCTCATACACAGAAGTTGTTAATGTTGTTCCAACTGCTACATCACCATCAGCAGCGGTTCTGTGTCTATTGGAAACTCTATTGTTAGGTCTAGTGTTACGACTAGTTGCTCTTCAATTAATTCATCCAATTTCTCACCTGATTTTCTTCGAGTGTCTCACATAATGTTTCAACTAGTTCAACTTCACAAGCATCAGTTGTAACAGGGAAGGAATCACGGCCTCATTGGAGTTTGAAACTTGGAAGAACCGGGGCTAAAATAAACAGCAATTTGTTTGTAATATTCTTGAAAGCTGGCAATTTTTTCTACTATAATAGGCTCATCCGAGATGGCTTGATTCATTGCGTTGCTTCAGTCAACATGAAAAGGTGAACAAATTATTACCGCGCCCTATTTTCTCAAAAATCTTTAACCAGCCATCTTAAATTCTCACTTCATTATCTCGAGACAATTGGTCTGGGCATTTTTTATTAATGCTAACCATGTTCAATTTTGGTGGCTGTCCCATAAACTACTGAAAATTTTTGATAAGTAACACACTAAGATGTTGATCCACATTGTTTGATCTGAGGTGTCCTACTTTTGGCTGGCTAAATGTGATTCACAAGCACCATTTTATTACCTTAAATTTATCATATAAAGGATAACAATTCCCATTCAGGTATCATAATCTTATTTAGTTTTTTGTCATCACATTTTACAAAAGCACCAAAAACTGACAACATTCCAACAAATTATAGAGTTAATTGACAAGTGACTAAACTTTCTTTTGCTTTCCAACTAATTACATTCTTTAAAACAAAACCAACCGTTTTCATTCTTTTAAAACAATACATTCAATTATCTAAGTCTCTCTTTATTTTTATTTTTATCATTTTCCTACAAAGATGCAATTTTCACGTTTCTTTGCCCTACTATCAATTATTAGTTATGCTGTTGCATTACCCATCCCTGCCCCAGGGGTGATAACTGTTGTTCATACTGCACCAACTTCTACTGTAGTTGTTAAAAGTACTACGACTGTGACAACAACTATTCCTGTCGTTAGGGTCTTGATTTCAGGTGGTGCTACTTACACCTCCACTCTAACCACTATTTATACAGCTGTTTCAGGCGAGGATGTCAATAAGGCTGCAATTCCAAGTACACTATATTCCACGATCAATTTTGACACAACTGGTTTCACTATTTTAGCAACTCCTGCACAGAATAACTTTATTCCAACATCAGCAACTTCAATTGTTGAAGCTGCTACTTCTGTTACTTTTTCCACTGAAGCTCCAGCTGCTGCTAGTTCTGACGTCACTACTTTTTCTGCTGAAGCTCCAGCTACTACTACTTCAGGTGTCACTACTTCTTCCATAGAAACTCCAGCTGCTGTTTCTTCCGCTGAAACTACAGCTGCTACTTCTACTGCTGAATCTCCAGCTGCTGCTTCTTCTGCTGAAACTACAGCTGCTACTTCTACTGCTGAATCTCCAGCTGCTGCTTCTTCTGCTGAAACTACAGCTGCTACTTCTACTGCTGAATCTCCAGCCATTACTTTTTCCACTGAAGCTCAAGCTGCTACTACTTCGGATGTCAATACTTTTTCTGCTGATGCTCCAGCTACTACTACTTCAGATGTTAGTACATCTTCTGCTGAAGCTCCAGCTTCTACTACTTCTATTTCTATTGAAGCTACATCAACCAGCACTCTCTCAGAAACAGATCTTTCTAGTCAAAGTGAAACCCTTGAAATCACTACTCTTCCAAAAGGTGAATCTTTTGTCGCCAGTTTAGCTGATAAATTAGTCAGTGCCACGAATGTCGCTCCAATTTTTGCTGTCACAACTATCACAGCTTCTTCCGGTCAGACTGGTTCTGCTTCAGCCAGTTTATCCGTTACTACGTTATCAAATGGTCAAGTTCTGTTAGGAACTTTAACTGAAGGTTTAGGACATGATACTAATGTTGCTGCTAATCTTGCTAACCCAGGTACAGTTTCAGTTACTAACACGGCGGTTACAACTACTCAAGTTGCAACTACCTCATCCTCTGTTGTTTCTACTTCTACTTCAACTTCTGCTACTGCAGCTACCTCAACTGGTTCATCAGATTACTTGAGTGCCGCTCCAAGTGCTATTGTTTATTCTCCATACCAAGATGATGGCTCCTGTAAGACTTATGCTACTGTTCTCTCAGATATTACATTGATCCAATCTAAAGGTGTGGGTGAATTAAGAATTTATGGTAATGACTGTAATTATTTGACTACTGTTTTACCTATTGCCAATGAACTTGGCTTAAAGATTAATCAAGGTTTCTGGATTTCGAGTGATGGTGTTGATTCTATCGATGATGCAGTCAGTAACTTTATCACATATATGGAATCTGGTGCTGCAAGTTATGATTGGGATTTATTTTCATTTATAACTGTTGGTAACGAAGCCATTATTAGCAACTATTGTTCTGTTTCTGACTTAATTTCCAAGATTTCGTCTGTCAAAAGTCAATTGAATGCTGCTGGATATACCGGCTTAATCACTACTTCTGAACCACCTGTTTCATTTGAAAATAACCCAGAGTTATGTACGCAATCCGAAATTGATTTTGTTGGAATTAACCCACATGCATACTTTGACACTTATTCCTCTGCTGAAACCGCAGGTACTTTTGTTAAGGGTCAAATTGCTTTAGTGAGTCAATATTGTGGTGATAAATCAATTAGAGTTACTGAAACTGGTTACCCAAGTGCTGGTATTCAAAATGGTGGTAATATCCCATCTGCTGAGAACCAGAAGATTGCTCTTCAAGATATTTTGGATGTTGTTGGTACTGAAATTACTTTACTAACTACATATAACGATTACTGGAAACAACCTGGCGCATATGGTATTGAACAAAGTTTCGGTATGATTCAACTTTTAGAGTAAGGAATTTCAAATATTTTTGCTTGCTTTAACTTAATTTTTTTTTTTTTATCTCAACCAAATTATTTGTGGTCACAATTTTATTTATCAACCAAGGGGGATTATTTTTAGTTTGCACTATGCAAAATTTCATTTTTCTATTATTTTTCATTCTGGTCAGGTTGTTGTTTTTTATTTCCCTTCATTTTGTTTTGAATACTCTTCTTTTTTATTCATGTTCTTCTTTTTTATTCATGTTCCTTTTACTATCTGTATATTATCAATAAACATTATTTCACGTATTTTTATTTTAGAATATTTTAAATATATTAAATTTTAAAGTCTGAGAAAAAAACACTAGATAATTAACTTAAAATTCTACAATTTTATTAGGAAAAAATTCATCTATCAAATCCAAATAATATGGTTTAAGTTCCTCAATATTGTATTTGATATCATTTTTTGAATAAAGATCATATGGATTAAACGCCCTCACACATTCCAACAACTCTTTATCTTTTTCATTCATTAAATATTTGTAAGCGCCTTCGGAATGCCAAGGATAAAATGAATGGTATCTTATCATTGCTAAGCCTTCGGGTGGTAAGATGCTTTGTTCTTTGGCCAAATGATACATATACTCATCATGGCCCCAACTTAGCATAACATTGCTTAAACCGCAATGAGGGGAATAAATGCCATATCTTGTACTATATAATGGATTTTTACAATCTGGATTGTTTTTAAAGTATTCATAGTATATAATTTTTTTGGAATACTTACAACCTACTGGAAAAGTATCACCGACAACATCCCACTGACCTTTTGAATCATAGAAATATAATAGTTTGCCTAAATCATGAATCAAGCCGACTAATTGAAACCACCTTGGTTTATTATCACGTCGTATAGCTTCTGCGGTCTGTAGCGCATGTTCAATTTGAGATAGTTCAGTATCGGGATCGGATTCATCCAATAATTTATTTAATTTAACAAGAGCATCCCAAATGGACATACGATCTCTAATTTTGGTTTTAAAATTGATTCTTGCTTGAATATTATAAGCAACTGTTTGTTTATTATGTTGCTCTTTATAAAAAAAATTAACTCTATCGTAAGCTAATTCATATTGTCTATATTGTCTATATTTCGATGAGTCTGCATTCTTCATTATTAAAGATTTTGTGTTATCTTTCCAATCTTTTTCGGCTCTTCTTTGTAATGAATGTTTTTCAGTTTCATTTATATCAATCGAAGTATCAGATAAAGAATTATCCAAATGTTGTAACTGGAACTGAAATTCTGTTTTATTTTTTTCCAACTGCCGTATTCTTGATTTCAATAAATTTAATTCTTGAATATCATCATCAATCCTTTCTAATAATTTTGCCTTGTCTAGATTTTGATATTTTATCACTGGGGAATCCGGTTTTATATTAGATTTTGAAATTTTTGAACACTCGGTAGCAGTATTTTTCGTTTTGATATCACTGTCCATATTTTATTGATATTATTTACTTTCAAAACTATTCTTCAAATATAGTCTTGCGACTTTTTCGTCATGATCAAAGACTAAACGGTAATTTGAGATTCGATTTCGATTGCAATTTAGCATATATTTTTAAAAAAAACTACACATCTCTACACCGCTAAACTCTAAGAAGTATACGGAAAGACAGTACGGTACATATTAATAAAAGGCCTAAAATACAACCAACAAACATTGGTGTCTCAATTTTTCTCTGGTCATAATTCAGTGAAACAGTTATAAATTGTAGGCAACCATTATTCAATATCGGACCCCCAGTAAATTTACAGCAAATAAAAAAGTAGAATAAGAGGACATCGGCACATGCAATTCCTAATTTTTTTTCTTCGTTTTTTCTTGCATTTAGTAATTTGTTTTTCACGATCAACTGAATTTAAAGTTTTTTTATATGAATTCTTTTATCTTGAATACTCTTTGAATTATATCAGTTCAATTGTTTCATCCAGCTAAATTATTTATTATTATAAATATAGTTTTTTTACATCAAGTACCTTTTCTAATTCATCATCAGAATTGTTTTTATAATCAGATCATATAAATCATTAATTTTTCTAATCTGATAATCATAGTTGTTTAAATTGATTATCTTCACAAGTATATACAAAAAATTGATAATGTCTCTTCGTAATAAAGGAAATAAAAACTCTTTGAAAAGTGAAACACTCATGAATACTGATTTGTCATTAGATGATGCTGATTTGAAAAAATTTGAAAAGTCTGAAAAAACAAAAGATCAAAAAGAAGCCAAAGATAAAAACTTAGATAAAAATTTGTCCAAACCAGTTCTCACTGAGAAGGAACGAAAGAAACAAACATTCATTGTAAGGACTGTGTGGACATTAATTATGACTGTTCTTTTATTGTTTACTCTCGGTGCTGGTCAATTTTGGACCACTTTAGCTGTTTTGATTATTCAAATAGCAGTTTTCAATGAATGCATCTCGATTACAAACCAGAGAGCTAAATTAGAAGATATAAAGTACACAGGAACATTAAACTGGTATTTTCTAATTACTACTATATTTTATTTGGATGGTAGATCTTTATTAAAATATTTTTTAACAAATTTCCTTATCTCAGATTATTCAAGTGCAATTGCCATTAGATTAGTCATGCATCATAGATTTATTTGTTATTGTATGTATGTTATGGGTTTTGTTGGTTTTGTCGCCTCTTTGAGAAAAGGGTCTTTAAAATTCCAATTTGCACAATTGTGTATTACGCATATGACACTACTCTTGGTTATATTACAAGGGCATTGCATCGTTAATAATATACTTCATGGTATGTTTTGGTTTATTCTTCCAGCAGGTTTGGTCGTTATTAATGATATTTTTGCATATCTTTGTGGTATCACTTTTGGTAAAACTCAATTAATTTCAATTTCTCCTAAAAAAACAGTTGAAGGCTTTGTAGGTGCTTGGATTTGCACAACTTTCATTTCTGTTTTATTTACTTACATTTTTGCAAACATTAATTACTTCATTTGTCCAATTACTGATGATATTTATACGAATTTTTTTTCTATTGTTCAATGTGACCCAAATCCTGTTTTCATTCATCAAATTTATAGGTTACCTGTTTTCCTAAATGAAATCTTGCATAGAGAATATATTCAACTAAAACCAGTTTATTTGCATGCAATGGTTATTTCAATGTTTGCATCCTTAATTGCACCATTTGGCGGTTTTTTTGCCTCTGGTTTGAAAAGAGCTTTTAAAATTAAGGATTTTGGTGATACAATTCCAGGTCATGGTGGTATTACAGACAGAATGGATTGTCAATTTTTAATGGGATCTTTTTCATACTTATACTATGAAACTTTTATTTCAACACATAATGTTAATGTTGGAAATATGTTACAATCAATTATAATTAATTTAGATCCAGCAGATATAATCATTTTGATTAAGAGTTTGGTTACTTATTTATATAAAATTGGTAGCATTGAAGAATCAGCTTACGAAAAATTGATGGCAATTCTTTAGGCCCTTTTATTAAAATTTTAAACTCAAGTTGTTTTACTTGCATATAAAACAATTAAGCCGTGATGACATTAACATTTTCCTTTTATTTTATATAGATTAATTATCTTTTTTTTCACCCTTTATTTTTTTTTGTTCTATCTGCCAAGCTTAACAATTGAGTTACTCTGTAAAAATAATTGTTCTAAAATCTAATTAAGTAAGTAACTAATATCACTAATGTCTGTAAATATTGATGGAGCTTAAGTCAAAAACTATATGTCTCAATGGTCTATTTAAAATTAAACTAGTATCGATTTTAGATAAGCGTGAATTAGGTGCTACTGGGATATAAACATATATATATCTACAGACAGGCGTCCACCATAGATGATCTCACAATTGTTTTTTTTACTATGTACATGACAATTCATGAATAAAGCGATAACATTTAAGTGCCCTCAAAACACTAATTAGCATAGTAAGTTAGTTGAGCCTGTTGTAACATATTAACAATGCCTGGTTTGAAATAATCATTGATAATCTGATTTTATAATGAGTGTATTGTCAATATGGTTTAAAACATCACTTCATAACTAGGTCACTAAATTAGATTTATTTTTAATTGAAGTATCTTCAGCTGATCCAACAACTTCTATTGGTTTTTATGGTCACCAAATAATCTGCTGATAATTTTAGATGCTAATTACGACAAATAATTGAATTGCCAAAATAAACTTAAAAACAACAATATGCCCTTTCTAATGCCGGCTATTGTCCATTATATTGCTTGCTTACCAATAAATATATAGATACAGTTGAGATTGGAATATTAATAAAAAAAAAGCAAAATCAGAAAACTGATTTAAAAAAAATGCCGC
Source organism: Kregervanrija fluxuum (assembly GCA_003707275.3). Lineage (NCBI taxonomy): Eukaryota > Fungi > Ascomycota > Pichiomycetes > Pichiales > Pichiaceae > Kregervanrija > Kregervanrija fluxuum. The sequence goes on from PPNM03000024.1 coordinate 174,503, forward strand.
TATTTCTTATGAAACAATTGAAGAAAATTTAGTGACCATTTCAAATTGACGAAAAAACATGTTTGACAAAATAAGTAGGAATATTAATAACTGGAAAAGGAAAAAAAAAGGAAAAAACTGGCTCAGTAAAACTAACTAAATTGTCCAACAATCTTGTTTACGTTTAAGTTGTTGTTTTTTGGAGTTGTTGCTGAAACTGGGGACCTTGTGCGGTTGATTTCCTATCCTTGTTTTTTCCACTCCATTTATCACTGATTCGCGACAAAACAGTTGTTCCAACACAACCTCTCTACATCATATGTCACTTTCAGAGCTTTTTTAGAACATCATACTTTATCATTACAAAGATTAAGATAATTTTATTTTAATCACAAAAGTTTTTTCTATAAGAATATTTAATTAAATCTAGAAAGAAGATGAAAGAAAATTTAATTCTTTAACTTTTATAATTATCTTAGAAATCTGATTTGATTTTTCCAAATGCTATTAAAGTTAGAAAAATTCTTGAACTGAGATTTTAAAAACAGAAAATATTTGTATTTTAAATGATTTGTATTATTAAAAGAGCTATTCCATACTCTGAGTTAATGTTATTATTAAATTTTTACTCACAATAAGAGTTATGCTTAATAATGTTTAGATTACTCCATGTGTAAGGATGTGTAGCACTGGTCAGAAACTTGATTTTTTTAGATCAATCCGCCACATTTTTTTGCGGGCGAGTTCGTATGCAAGTATGACCATGCAATACTTTTGTGCAACTATTTATTTTTGTTACTATGTTACTGTTCATCTAGATTTACTCCATACACTAATTCCGATATCGATAAAATATATTTTATTTATTATCCTTTTGATTGTAATCTTTTGTGATCTAGTGATCAAATGCTCTTGTTTTTGTATTAAAGTTTATTTTAGCTCATTTGATGGTATATTCTATTTTATTGAATAATTTTTACTAATTATAAATTGTATAGAGGCAAAAATTTCAGGTGTGATTCCGTAAATAGATAAGTTAAAACTTACTAGTAGTTATCGTGTAATTGACGCTAACTCAGAAATTGTAAATAAATGTGAGAATAAAGTATAATTAAATTGTATACAATTTTATATAAAGATTCCTCCCAAAAGAGAGAAAAGAAAAAGGCTGTAAAGCAAGTAGATGTTTTAATTGTAGTTTTATTGGTTGGTTATAGATAACTATTCTATAGTATATATTGATACTTTATAAAAACTATTTAAAGTTATAAATTAAATAAATACAAATGATGTCCTATTTATGTTATTTTAATTATAAAATCTTATTCCTCAGTCCAGACCTTTCATCAATATGGTCGGCTGTTTTACCTTCATTTATAATCTGTTATCTTGATAAGCTATCTTGATAGATTAACATATCGGTAATTTCCTATTCGATAAGTCATCTCGGTTATCATTGCCTTTTATTTAATTCAAGATTTCAATTAGTTATTAACCAATCAATTGATTCTTTTCAGCTATTCAAATATTTGCTATTACACTTTTTCAAAATTAAACATAATTTTCACAGTAGAAACTAAAAATAGGAACCATAATAATTGACTAACAATACAATTCGCTAAAACTATTCTGAACATTATAGTTTCACAAAATCGTACAAGTATATTTGCGCAAAGCAAAATGTAGACCATAAAAATTTATTGCATTCTTGGGCGTCAAAGCTGTTGGAACCTGGGGAAATTGTATCGTTAAATCAATTAATATGGTTCCTATTTTTAGGTTAATTAATGCCATTCCATTGTTTTACACTACATGCTTAACCCCTGTTGGAACCTGGGGAAATTGTATCATTAAATCAATTAATATGGTTCCTATTTTTAGGTTAATTAATGCCATTCCATTGTTTTACACTACATGCATAACCCCTGTAGAAGAAACCAATGAGATCAAAGTAATCATTGATAATGATATTATTTATGTGGCTACATTCATTTAATCGGATATTGGGATGAAGTCTAGACAAAGAAATGAACAATTTCAATTAATGACAATTAAATTCAATTTACCTATATATATGTGCTATTCCAATTTTTAGTTTCTACCTGTTTCACAACCTTTT